>PVLD010002754.1:0-157611 GCA_004027595.1 Dinomys branickii | reverse complement strand
TCCCACACTGTTTGGAAGCAGGCCAAAGTCGCAAACACTCCTTTCCTCTGGGTTCTCAGAGAAGATGTCATTAAAGTCAAGGACAAAGATAATGGCAAATTACTCCTGCCAAGGTTTGACTTTTTGAAAAGGTTTAACTTTTTGCAAAGTTCACACAACCCTTGGCCTGAAGGTCATTCTGTACTGAGGACTCAATCCCGGTGAGGCCAAGTCTAGGGGGAGAAGGTAATATAGTCGCAAGGCCTAATCCCTCTGGCTTCCTTAACTCTCTAAAATATGCAGTCCAAATCAGCCCACACAGTACAAATAGTCCCTGCTGAGATAAGGAAGATACGTACACAGCAAAGATCAGAGAAAGTGGATCAAGGACCAACTCCATTCCTGCACGGGTCAATCTACACTGTTCTACTGAGCTCCCAAGAGGCAGTACCCACAAGGAGGTGGGATAAAACTCATGAACACAAAACAGGTGGGCATGCTAGCAAGGCAGTCCTGCAGAGAACCGCTTAGGCATGGCACTGCCTTGTAAAGAAAAACTTTCTAAATTCTTACCATTCCAATCTGAACAAGGGAGCCATAAGACAGATTCTCCTCTGAGTTTTCCACATAAATAGGTAAAAATGAAAAGAACATACAAACTTAACAGAAGCCAAGGAAATCGGGCAGACTTCGGAAGCATTAAGCAAGATGAACTGAAATTGGTCAAGGTGAAGTTTCGAGTGGCAAGAAGCACCTGGAGCCATGAGCTGCACCAGCTAGGCAGTGGAGCGGTGGGCAGGAACACGGGGCCAAGCCAGGGGTGAGGCTGGGCCCCGTACTGGGGCATGGGATGAGGTAAGAAAACATTTCAAATAAAGCAGCACCGTTCTGTTCACCTCAGGACTCTCACACTTTATACTCTTGCTCAGGGACTAGAGTAGAGGGCAGTTTTGATATGCAACTCTTAGCTGGTCAAGTTCCTGCATCCCAGGCCCTAAAGGCAGGGGATACTGGGTCTCTTCCTTACTTCCAAAAACAAAAAAGGACAGCCCTTGCTGTCAGTATGGTCCAAAGGGGACCAAGTGGAAAGGACTGCTCCTTGTGAGGGGCAGCGAAAGTAGTGGAGAGTCTGGGTGTTCACCAAAGCAGACCCCTGACTGTTTTAAGAACAGTGACAGTGTAACAGGATTCTGCAAGCAGCTAACAGATGCCCAATTCTGCCCCTTGGTTCCTAGCACTAACCCATTCACATTATTAAGGGCAGCTGCAAGAGGTCCCCTCCAAGCTGTTTCCGAACAACTCCATCCCGCACAGCTATCCTATCTTCTAAGAGTTCAGTCCTGTCCCTGAAGTAGTGACCTGACATAATGACCAAGTTGGACCCACGGATTGGCTAGGTAACCAGTAATTCAGAGTAGGAAAGAAACACCCCATCTATGTCCATGGCACAGGATGTCCCGACAGGAATCTTCCAGTTTGAGATGGTGCACACTGTAGCTGCAGGGTGTCCTTCGGCCTCTCCACAGAATCACATGTGGATCCTCAGCTTGTCCATACAACCAAGTTGTTCTCTACTAACCCTATATCGCTGAATGGGAGGAAAAGGAAGAAGTCTCTGCTCAGCCAAAGTTTAGGCCTTGTCCTCCAATCTGTCAAAATCGTTGCAAATGCTGGACCTTTGGAAAACAGGTAATTTTGAACTTTTTTACTCGCAGTCAAAGGAACACAGGTCCTCCATCAAATTCAACTAGGAATTTTTTCTTGGTTGTTCTAAATTGATAGCAGGAGTCTCCAGATCTCACATCTGACTTCCCTTTGTATCAGAGAACCCCAAATTAGCGGCTTAGAGATCACAGGAGCAGTCTCACTGATAACCTGGTCTTCAGTAATGTCCACACTGTCAAGGAAACACCTCACATCAAGCAGACACAGTCCGAAGACCCAACTGGTATCACATGCTGGGTGCGTCACTGCTCACACTGCGCTGTGGGCAGCACAGGGATCTCGTGTATATTTAAGTGTGTTTAAGTGACCCCCACGTTGTACACTTTCTCCTGCCCAGGATATCAGAACTGGCTCTAGATACATTTTTAAAAAAGCATCCGAATTTCAAAGTTCTCCCCTTTAGGTTTTTTTAAATGCTAGGATCTTCAAGGGAAAATTGGGGGCTTTTGTCTGATTTTTCTTTTTTTTCTCTCTCTCTTTTCTATTCAGCTTATTCCTGCAAGCCAAGGACCAGTCTCTACGATCGTCCTGGTCACTCCCAGCCTCTCTCAGGTCGCACCTACTGGAATTCCGGGGGCGAGCGCTGCAGCTGCTGGTCCGGCCCGGCCCCCGGCTCCCCAGGAAGGGCGCAGCGCGGGTGGCAGCAGGCTCCTTTGTCTTCCACCGGCTGGAGGCCGAACTCCTTCACGCCGCCCGTTTCCGCGAATTCCAGATAGAAGTAGCCGCATTTGACGGCCCGGTGCACCTCAAAGCAGAATCCCAAACAAGAGTCCTCTATGAGGTCTACGTAAATCTCCTGCGCGATGGCCTCCAGCTTGTTAGTATCCAGGTTGGCCAACGAAATTTCCTCCATTTTACTCGGTAAGCGACGGTGAGGAGGGCGCTCGTTTTACTCACGGCAGCGACACGTCGGGGTCCAGCGGCCGCGCCTAGGCCTGGAGGCCTCTCAGGGCCGCGTCTTCCGGGGCGGCGGAGACGGTGAGTCTCGGGCGTCGGCAGCAGCGGCAGGGGCGAGAGCTCGCAAGTTTTTCGTTTTGTTTTGAGGTTCTCGCGGGTCTGGGGCTCGAAGCAGCGTCTGGGCCGCGATTCCCCGGCCGAGCGTCCGCCTCACCCAGCAGCCTGGTCCGCCCTCGCTCGTGGGTCGCGTCGGCCCCGCCTCCCCGCTTCCGCTCGCAGCGCGCCTGCGCACTGAGTCGGCGCACGCTCCTACCGCGCAGCGTTCCAGGAGCGGTTCTGTTCAGGGGAAGGGCTGGGCTGGACTTAGCGGTTCCCCGCTCTCTTCATCGCCGTTGGTGGAAAGATCGCGAGGGTGCGAGTTTGTGTTTCCTTGCTTATCGATTTAAACATTCGCTAATGAATCCCACTCTTGTGTTTTTATGATTCCTATCGGGAACAGGAAAAATATAACGTGAACTGTTGTGAAAGTTGAACTATTTTAGGGACCATGGGCATACATTTGAAAATTTGACATATGATTGACTTGTAATTGTTTGGAGCGTTGCAGCAGTTGTCATTTAAATCCGCTAGATGGTGCAAGGAAACAAATTACAGTGTAGTTTAACTTCGAGTCTGTTTTGAAGGAAAAATGTAGAAAGTAGACACTAGCAGCATCCTGTGCACTGAGCAAATAAACCCGAGGCATTTACCTTACTTATAAGGTCATTAAATCAGTGTGACTATAGAGGGAGGGTTGTGTGCATCTCCAAAAGAGTACAGAGGTAAAAGCATGTGTGTGTTCTGTCTTGAGATGGAGGAAGCCTGAAAGAACCCTTTTCCTAAGTTATGCCGCATGAACTGTGAGAACTGGAACCAGCCTAGCCGGGTTTAATTGCTGTGCCCAGCACTTAACGATTGTTTCCTCTTTTGCATGAAGCTGGTCCTTATTTACTGGTTAGGATTATACTGTTAAGCAGCCTTTCGTAACAGTGCCTTACCTGTAAGTACGGATTCAGGGAATGTCAGCTCTTTTTAGTCCTGTTACATGTGAACTCTAACGTAAGCATATAATGTTAGACTGTATGATACATTATAATATGATACGGTATAACACATTATATTCATATATTTAGTTTTGTACTGGGGATTGACCGCACAGGGCCTTTCCACTGCGCTACTAAATCCTCAGCCTATTTTAAAAATTTTTCAGTGTTACTTTAATATAAGGTCTCGCTAAGTTGCCCAGGTTGGGCTCAAACATGTGATCCTCCTGCGTTAGTCTCCCACACTGCCAGGATTACAGGCTTGCACCACCATGCCTAGCTTATTTCTTGTTAATTGTTTTATAAACAATCCTCTCACCAGACTGTTATTTAGGTCACAAACTACAGAATTTTATGTGTGTCACAACTCAACTGTAAATGCTAGAACATTGTAGGAATAGCTGCCTTATATGCTGAAATCCATTTTTTAGGATTTACATTTAAAAAAAAGATAGTCATGGGTTTGCATGAGATTCAGAGCTACAGTGAGATTAGTGTCATGCTAAACTTTTAATGTCTGATTCGAATCTGTCCTGCTAATCAATGAAATTAAGGCAATGTCTGGAAATTTGGTATTTATTACAAATCCAAATGATTATCTCCCTAAAAGAAAGATAAAATAATTCTAAGCTAAAAATAGTAAGTGAAATATTATACTAAGTGAAAATAACAATTTTAGTGCAGTAGTTAGCATAACAAAATACTTTTAAAAGTTGGTCTTTCGTTACATCAGTTCTTCTGAACAAGTTGAATGTGCAAAGGACCTTTAGAGGATTTATTTCCATACATATCTTATATACAACCTTAAGGTTTTAAAAATATTTTAGAAGTGTTTGTAGCACTGCCCCTGAGAATTATAAAATACTCTTAAACAAAGATATAATGATTATTGGTGATCTTTTATTGTGTGGGAAATTCTGCTAAGTAGTACAGAAATGGTTGTTTGTCATCTATGTGGATATAAGGATTGGTGCCATAAACATAAATTTGAACACTGAAATAATTTATAATTCGGTAATATGGGTATGGTAGCAATGAACAGAGACTGTTAAAAATCCATACCTCAAGGGAATTTCAAACTTACAATAAAGTATAATAGAGCTGCGTGTGGTGGCACACACCTGCAATCCCAGCACTTGGGTGGTTAAGGCAGGATTGCCATGGTGCAGTCTGGGCTATGTGCTGATTTTCAGACCTGCTAAACTAGATATTGAGCTCCTGTGTCAAAAAATTATAATAATATTACAAATAATATCTATATACCTATTTTTCGCCCAAATTTACTTAATATTCTGCCACTTTTGAATTATCCCTATTTTCTTCCCTAGAGGTTTAGTTATTACAAAAAGTGAGTTTTGTTAGTAATGGAAATTCAACCCAGAAGTTTTTGTACTGAACCACATCCTCCACCCTTTTTGAAAGTTTTTATGTTGTGACATGATCTTACTAAATTGTTTAATTGCCCAGACATGGCTCGAAGTTATGATTTTCCTACCTCAGCATCCCAGAATATTTGGGATTATAGGCATGAACTACTGTGCTTAACTACAAATCCAAAATATTGCTTTATGTTGAGCCAGTTGATAGTAAATTGAGGACAGTGTGACCTATTCATGGCTATATTATTTTAGTGTATATGTGTGATACAATGATCATACTTAGCCACTTGGCTACTTCAAATATTGATCAGTATTATATTTTAAAGTAAAGTTCATATTGAAATGTTACCAATTGTTCCAGTAGTGTCTTCTATAATAGCAACATATTTGTGTGTGTGTGTGTGCGTATAGTGTTTTCCCTACATCTAATCCAGAATTGTATTTGCCTGTTGTGTCTATTCCATCTGTTTCAATCTGGAACAATTTCATGGAAGATCAATTTTGAAGCTAAAAAGTGATAAATATGAGGTCAAAGACATTCAGTTTCAATATAATGCGGAAAACATAGTTTTAAAACTTTCAATTTCCCTAATTAAAATCTGTAGTCACTATTTATCTTTGTAGGCTAAGATATTATACAGCATTGCTTGAAAGCAAAGATGTTTGTGAAGAAAGCTCACCTGTTAGAATAGCTTTACAAGGCTAGCAAATTATATCGTTTTAGACATAGATGCCCTCTAGAATTTATACTATAACAGCTTTTAAATGTATTTAATGACAGTATATTGATTCCTTTTTCTCTCTTGCTAACCAATGTCCTTTCGGAGATCTTGATCTTGCTAACGTTAGTTTTACTAAGCACAATACTTTTTTGAAATATATCCCAGAAGCTTAGTGAAGAGTTTATATCTTGACACAAAAACTTGTGCTTGAGTCTATCTTTATTAGTAAAGCATACTATTAGTTGCTAATACCTACCAGAGTAAAGAAATAGTAAGGTCTGAATAGAAGACTCACTGAGATATGTTCATGGCATGTTTTCAGATTCATTCACTGTAATAGAAAAAGGAAGAAAATAAAACAAGATCTTCACTGCTGATTTAAAAGAAGAACCTAAGGCCAAGGATGTTAATTGAATTATCCTGTTAGTTAATGGCATTGTTAGGACTAAATACCAAAGGTTCTGACGCCTAATCTAATCTTCTTTCTGTTAACCTATACTTTCTCCAGTATTCATGATTTATTGCGAAGAGTTCAGTGATGACTACTATCTGTAATGCACGTCAAATACTTTATCATCAGCATTAGTCTGTAATCTATCAAAATACAGCTACTGGCCTGCATCAGTGATAGAAGACACAGAATATGGCTTATGTACTTTTTCTTTAATGTACTTTTACTTTCTCTTGCAGAGGGTCAAAAGAAGTGTTTTTCAAATTGCTGACACTGGTTTTTTTTTATTGTTTGGCTTAAAGTTGAGTTTCTTTCTTTCTTTCTTTATCCATAGTTCTTTGCCTTCAAGTTGAAGAACACTTTAACTGATTAAATATCCTTTTCCCTAATTTAACTGATGCCTATTACATTTGTTTCTGTTCATCTTCTCCCACCGAGAGCTGTCTTGTATCTTCTTAAGTCCAGCTGTTGAGCTGGTGGGTGGGATGCTTTTACTTCTTATATTTTACAGATAGGCATCTGGCACATGCCAACAAGTAAAAGATTAATTTTCTTACAAAAATCTTGGTAAATGTGAAATTAAGATCAGGTTTAGTTACACACATGAGTATCTCAGAATGTCACATAGATTAACTATGGGTACTTTTTGCTGAAGTAATCCTGTTTCTCTTCCTGGAAGGAATCTCACAGAATTTTCATTGTTCTTTCCTTTTGTGTTGAACATCACAAAAGCTCTTTTCAATTCTCAAGGAATTTGTAGAAATTTGATTTGGGTCCATTCTCAGAAATCACCACATCCTTTCCACCCTCCCTTTTTATGTATTCCCTAATAGTGTATCGCCTTCTTAGTTATCTTACCCAAATCTTATAAAAAATACCCTTTTTTAGTTATCTTGTGCTAATTTTATCACTCCGTTTTTGTTAATAATATAGTATACTTTTGCTGTTCACTTCTTAGCTAGTCCCCATTACTACTGAATATTTATTTGAGTCAACTATGAGTGAAAATTAACCTAACATATTGACCCCCTGGCATTTTTCTCTCACTTTCTGAATTAAATGACTCTCACTGATTGCAGGTGCTCAAGACTTGTATTTTATGGAAAAATATACAAATATGGGTTATTTGTATGATCAGTGGTCCTGAACAAAATTGCCATGTACGTAAGACCTGATGTTCTTCAGTATTCATTGCAATCATTTTATTGTTTAGCTTTTATGTTTTGCAACTGTGAATCGAACCCAGGACTTTGCACTTGCCAGGTAGGTGCTGTGCCGCTGAGCTCTATCCCCAGTCCTGCAATCATTTTAGACACATATTTTATATTTTAGTACCTCCAATTTGTAATAAATATAATACTTCAAAATACATTTCTTAGTATTTATCCAAAGAACAAATTGAAATATAATTATTTTTAAATAAAATAAAACTCATTTTAACTTTCGGTTTCATTACTTATATTTTTAAATCTAAGCAAAAAAAATCAGACCTAGGTGACTTTTTTATCTACATGCTGAACTATTTTTCTGTTTCATCATAGGAGCTGTTTTGTCATTAGTTTTCAGGTGTTTATATTTAAAAGACAAAAACAGAACCAAACCATAACAAAATTGTAGGAGAACATAGGAATCATCTGCACTCACAGGTGTGGGAACTGCAGGGCAATTTCCTTATTGTTGTTAAATTTTAATTAGATTCTGTCATTCCCCATCATGTAACATAAACTGATTTCATATCATAATGTTTAAGTTATGGGATATCTACCACTCAAGAACTTCTGGGAAAGGGCTTAATGCAGTTTAGACAAATATATGCTTAAATAATATATAATATATAGAATATATAATAAACACATACATATATGATGCTGTATAATATGTAATCCCAATATTGAAATATATATTATATAGTATTATATATATATATATATATATATATATATATATATATATATATATATATCCCAATATCTATTTCCCATTTAGAGTGTATGTGTGGTGCTATCTCTGTGGAAAACCCTAATCCAGAATTTGATAAATATAGTTTTTTATAGTGACATTTATTTTTGTGTCAACAGTAGCTAGTTTTGTGCCAGTTGCAGAATTGAGTAGTTGCAACTGATAACATGTGTTCTATAAGCATAATAATATTATGTGACCCTTTAAGAAGAAGATTTACTTATGCTGTGGTGAATTTAAAAGGATAATATAATAGTGAGAGGACTATTATCTTCAGGTTTCTTATTCAGTTGCTCAACAAACTGTGTGCCCTTTGAAAAGCATAAAAGAAGCTTGGAGACACCATGTCTATAGTCTGCTTTTAGCTTTCACTGAATGCAATTGTGAATTCAGAAGTTTTTTCTTCCTTAATGGCATAGAAGAAAACAGACTGAGAAGATGTTTTACAACTACAAATGAGTCAGAAGATGAATTCAAAGAGACAGATAACAATATTCTAATAATGGGTAAATGGATCATGTAAGTGAAATCTCAGACAATGAGACCGTAAATCTTCAGAAGACAATATTTAGCCGAATTTGGTGAAATTACAGTATATATAAGTGAACAATACATTTCCATGGGCAAAAGGAAATATTTTAGTTTAATAGTCATGAAATAAGATGGGGCTTTTCAGGCAAAGTTTTACAGGAATGGACATGTACTATACTGCTTTGCTGAAGGGAGGTGTGACAGTATATTTTGCTCTTCATGATATTCCTATTTAAAAATTTACTTGTTGTAAAAAGTTTGTGAAGGTTAGATTTACTTTAAAATTTATAATATACTCATGGATGTTTTCAAATATTTCTTATTTCTCTTGAATATTTAATAAAAGAAAATTTTAAAAACTTCATTGGACACATGACAAATGACAGTGATGAATTTTTTATGTATTTAAGGGTTAAATAATAAGAGTTAAGAAAGGAGAAGCAATTAGAAGAAGTACATTTACAAAGGTAGAATTATTAGTTTTATTTAATAGATTTTTGAAATTAGTATAACTTTTCTGTATCTCATATTAAATCTTTGTTTTTCTTTGGAAGGTAAGCCTGTCTGCAGCCCATACAAAATCTCAAGGGCTTATATCTAATTAGATTTCTAGAGAGCTTCTTTAAAAACAAACAATTCAAATATGTCCTTGAAACAGTTCTATACACTGAAATTGTCTTTCAGTTAAATACAGACGTTTGCATTATTGTTTTCTGAATCAAGTGTCAAGTTCCTTGGATTATTTTTTCTTTTGAAAATTTTTCTCATGTGCCTGCCTTTTTCCTTTGTTTTTAATTCAGAAAGACATTTTCACAGGTATGTTTAGTATGCTTATCTCTGCTTCTTTGACAATTTTTCCTTAGCAGTTTTAAGAAAATCACAAGGTAGCTTTTCTAGAGCGTAGAATGGGAAGCTTTCTCTCTAGCATGTCAAAAATGCTTAAACTCATAAACTCCACCTGCATGAACAAGGTACAGTCAAGATTACCAGGAATAAAAATATCCAGTGTTAGGAGGAACAAAGGGAAAAATTGGTGCAGTTTGTAAAACTTCCTTTCTTAGATTTGAATTCATAAAATCAATCTTTTGGTCTGTGACACAGTACATTTTGACGCTTGGTGACAGCAGAGACAAGTTAGATTAATGGTTTCAGGCTTAAATTTGGCAGGTTTCAAAGAGCCTAAAATGTTCCTTATTTTTAATCTACTTTTTGCACAGAGTTCACTCCTACTCTATACAGATCTCCCTCAATAATGCAGATTTTTCTTTAGGGAGAGCACCATGGAAGAAGATAAGAAAAGGGATAAATGTAGGAGAAATCTTGTTAGTTTTTTACTTGGAACCAGTAGCCTTCTTATATTAAGGTTGCAAAAGAATAATTCCTTACATCTAGTATGATTTCATTCATCTTTCTTCCATCACCACTTTTAATAAAGCACAGTACACAGTGAAATACATGAGTGCTGAAGTTAGAACCTGCGTCACATACTATTTTTTTGACCTTAAGTGGTTTTGGTGACAGCTTAGATTTGGTTGCATCATCTCTAAAGTGGATTTCAAATTAGTGCTTTACTTATGGGCATTGTGACATAAAGTAAACTTCAAATTACTTAAAAGAATATTGAGATTTAAGTAAGTATTCAGTAAGCATGGTATACTTAATTTCTTACAAATAATGTTGGAGAATTATTAGCCTTCAAATGTAAACAAGCCTGTCAGGTGTGATGGTACATGCCTGTAATCCTCGCATGTGGGAGGCCGAGATGGAGGACTGCATGTGTTTAAGGTCAGCCTGTGTTACATGGTTGATTGAAGGCCAACCTGAATTAAATAGCAAAATATTCTCTAAATAATCATTTAAAAATGTACACAATCCTAATTTTCAATCAACTATTCCTGTATTCATAAGCTGAGGTTCGTGTAGGTGTGTATTTGGAGTTAGGTATGCAATGACAAAGGGGTCCAATGTCTTCTCAAATATCTCCTTAGAAGGACCAGCATAAAGTCATTAAATTAAAAATGATGAACGCTGTTTTTAAAAATGTGCATGGAAGTGATGCCCAAAATGAAGTGCTCAGCTCCGTATGTGTGGAAGGGAAAATACCATGGAAAGAACTATGTAAGATTTGGAAGAGGAATGTTGGTTGCCCATAGATACAGGAAGAGAGGGTAGCATGATTAAAATATAGAGGAATGAAGTAGCATGCAGTGTCCACTAGTTGTAAGTTAGTACACTCGGCCAAATGGAGGAAAAGTCTTTAGAACCTAGGCATGAGATGTAGAAGAGGCTGGAAGAAAAGCTTACAATAACTGAAAGATCTTCACAGGTTTTGTTTTAGATTATCTGCTCTCAGAGTGGAAGATGAAATGGAATGTTATGAAACCACAGGCAGAAGAATAACTCCTAGATTATTGTTGTAGGCTAGGGAGTGATTATAAATTGATGAACTCACACAAGAACATTAACGATGGAGGAAAGAAAATAATTATAATAAATAAAGTAGAATTGCTGTAATTTGAACCACAATAATGAAAAGTCATGCAGACTGACAGAGAAATGAAATGACTTAAGTTGCTTTAAAGAAATAATTCAATGTGATTTTCAGTTGCTATCTATTCTAGGGAATGTATTATCAATACCTTTAAAGACATAATATGTTCTCCTATAACCTGTAAGCTTCATCTAACCTTCATATTCTAAGGTTTTATATTTCATTTGTCAATAAAATTTTTACAACTATATCTGAGAACTCTCCCAATAACCCTGGGATTTTGGGAAGTCAAACGCCACAGCGATAGATGTGTTTCGAGGGAACGCAAGTTTCTTATGCACAATCACCCACCTTCTCTGCAGTCTGACTTTGTATTGCTGCACTGAACCTCAGTCAACCATGGTCTGAAAATATTGAATGGTATATTCTGTGATTCATAAGTTTCAAAACACTTTTTATACAGGACTATATGTTGTTATAATTATTCTTTTTCATTATTAGTTATTTTTGTTCATCTTTGTTATTCCCAATTTATGAATTAAACTTTATCATGCATATCTGTGTATAAAGGAAAATTTAGTGTACTCAAGGTTGAGCAGGAAGCATCTAAGGTTTCAGACATCTACTGGGGCTTTTACAGCTTATCTCCTGTGGTTAAGGAGAACTATGATCCTCATAACATGAGGTCTGAACAAATGTTTACATAAATATTTACATTCTACTCAAAGACACAGTGTATATATGCAGACACAAATGCACCCACCTCCCCCTCAACATGTCCACAGAGGTCAAACATAATGGAATTATTGTGATAGCTGTGAAAACAGATTTTATAGCTATTATGAACAGTATAAATTAGCTTATATAATAAATTTTACAGAAAGAATAAAATTGGAGACATAATTCAAACAGACTTTCATGGTATGCATTTTTGAATTGAGGCTCAGTTTGTCTTCATTTGCCCAGGTGTCTCTGAAGCAGCAAATTAATTTTTAAAGTGATAATCATTCTTTTCCAGAGTCAGCTAAGATTTTGGTGGTCATAGTCCTATAAACCTTGATAAACGATTGCCCTACACGTACCCTAGGTCTTTCGCTCATTTCTTGTTGGAGGAATCCAGCTATGCCTGGCATGCGTTTGAAAACATCCAGAGATCTCGTTCTCATATTCCGCATTTTGGGGACATTTATCCGTTGACATTAGGTCTGCCACATCTGTTCATGCATTTAAATGAAAGTTAAAGATCTTCCCTTTTGATCAACTTTTAGTGCTTTTATAATTTATATGCACCACAGTATTCTAGAAGAGTTTGTTCAGAGTAATTTTCTGTGTTTTATCTGTCATTGGTATTTTTATGCCTCTTATTTCTCAGCTTCTAAGATGTGATGTGAATAAAAACAGCTTTCCAAATAAAGATTGATTCTTTGGTAATAGTTACCAATAAACCATTGTTTTTATATGAAAATAAAAATGTCCTGTACATGCTGGTTTAAATGATAGAATGACATATGTCTGAATTTGGGATAGGAGAGAAAACATTCTCATGTATATTTTAAAATTAAATTAAAATTGTTTTGCGAAAAAATATTCTAACAAATGCCTTCTTCAAATGAACATGAACATCTGCATGTGGTGTTGTATTCATACGGGTTTTGGAGCCACCATTTCTCCCCCGAGGAGTTTGCTCTTGTCCTCCTGGAAAGAATCACTCTCTCTATGATCGAATGGCTCACTTCCAGTCATCTCCACAAATCTGGTATCTTTCTTAATTAAATTCTCTTTTCTCTTAATCTATAGCAATGTTTCTAATATTTTTTCAACCTATTGGGTAAGGTAGAATGTTTGGAAGAAAAGCTAGTAATCTAGCCGGGAATGGTGGCGCACACCTGTAATCCCAGCAATCTGGAGGCTGAGACAGGAGGATAATTATGAGTTCCAGGCCGACTTGAGCTAACAAAGTGAGCTCAAGGCCAGCCTGAACTGCATAGTGAGAACCTGTCTCAGAAAAAAAAAAAAAAGAAAAGCTACTAATCTTTCCTATATAAACACATTTGTTGGATTTGCATTTACATTATCAAAGGACCTAGATGTTTTTATTGATCCTTAATGGTAAATGAACTAATGTTCACAAAATAACAATATAAATATCTTCTAAAATTTGTGGCAAATCATGATGCTAGTATGAGGAAGCACAATATTAAAATAACTTGAATTTATTGGAAAAGGATTTTACCTGAGATGCTAAGCTGCACTACTTCCTGCTGTTTAGTAAACACATACACACAAATATACTTATTATTAAATACTGTTCTAGAATGTAACCAAATTTTTTTTTCCACATAAGAGAGTTCCATAAAGGAGTTGTGTTTCCCACTTCATTTCTGTTTTAAATCTCTGGTGCTTTGTATCAGATCATTGTCTCAAATTACATTGGTATGTATTTTTAATTTTGTTTCTCTGATTCATTGTTTATCTCATTTACAACAATGATGTGGTGTATCTATTGCTAAACCTGTGTTTTCCATACAATAAATACACATCTTCACTGTATCCTCAGGGGAGTTCACTCTCAATGTTTCAGTTCTATGCCTTCCATTTTCCCGATTTTTTGCTCCCTCAACAATTTTCCTGTTACTATTTCTTAGAAATGTACACACTTGCAAATGTATGACTCATCACAAAATTTAAAATTGGAATTTTTAATCTGCTATAGTTGAGCTAAACACCTTTAAGATTTTTCGTTTGACAAATAGCAGTCATGAATATTTATTGGGTAGAGTGTGATAGCTCAGTACCTACACACACTGTTTAGGGTAAATACATTTCCATTTCTTCAACATTTACCATTTCTATTTGCTGGAAAATTTTAATAAATGGATAAAGTTATTTTTAAAAATGGATAAATGTCAGGCTACATTTATTACATGGTGCTATAAACCCCTAGAATGAATGATCTAGTTTGTAGTGGCCACCACATTTTTAGCTTCCACAAGTGAGTGAGGAAATGGAGTATTTAATTTCATTTGCAACAGCATGGGTAGTACTTGAGGCTATCAAGTGAAATAAATCAGGCACAGGAAGACAGAGACCATATGTAAATAGTTTTGAATTCCCCATTTAGTTATTGAAATAATAATCTTGCTATACAAGACAAGCTTCTTCCAATTTAAAATGCTAACTCTTAAGTGTATATTTTTATTAAGATGAATTAATTGTGCATATAATAGGATTCTGCGTGATATATCAACACAATAATACAACATGCATTGAGCGAGTCTGGGTAATTAGCATTCCCTCTCCTTATGATTTATTTGTGTTTGGAGACTTCAAGTTTCTCTATTCTAGATTTTCAAAGGATAAGTAATAAGCTTAAAATATTGTGTTTTAATATGTGTCTTATTCTCTACTATTCCTCTGTCTCCTTTCTTCAAAGGGCACTTAATTGTAGTTTGGTGTGGAGAGGGGATCTGAAGGGAGGGACACCAGTTCTGTGAGTCACTTTATGTTCTTATTAATTTCAAACATTGTACAGGTTATTCTTTCTGTACTATGGTGTCAGTAGTTACCACTCAAGCTCTGGCTGCAGATATGTTTTACTTCAACATTAAAAACACTTAAAGTTTCATATTTGTACAAATTTTGCAAATACAGTGCTGAGAGCTCACAGAGACCCTACACTCAGTTTCCCATATTATCTATGTCTTACATTACTCTAGTAGATTTGCTGCAACTAATGAACAAAATTGACACATTATTACTAGCTACATAGTCTCTAAGCTTTTCTTCAGATTTCCTTAGTTTACTTCCCAATAATCATTTTTCTAGTACAAGATCTTATCTAGAACATCACTTGACATTTAATCATCCATCATGATTTCTTTGATGCCTCTGGACAGTGGCAGTTTTCTGGACTTTTCTTGTGTTAGATGACCTTGATAGTTTTGAGAAATACTCATGAAGGATTGTCACAGTTGTGTTTGTCTCATATCTTTTTTATAGCTATAAGCATTTTGGGCAGGAGAACATAGTACCCCACATAAAAGACACGTTATCAACACAATTTACCATGAACTATGTAAATGTTGACCACTCAAGTGAAGTAGTATTTGCCAGGTCTCTCCACTGTAAGGTCTTTCTGCTAGACGTACACTTTTCATAATTTACTCTTTGGGACTAAGTCACTAAGCCCAGGAGGTGGGGAGTTATAGAGAAGGTAATATTAGGAGTTATAGAGAAGGTAATATTTATATCAATTATTTGGAATTCTTCCAAGTAAATTTGTCTGTACTGGTTTATTTATTTATTGTGATACTGACTTACATATATCTACTGTGTTATTTCTTCTGTTCAAATGTTGCATCTTTGGCTGTTTGGAGATCTTTCAGGGCCCATTTGACTTCATCCTATCATTTTATCTTTTAGACACTTTATTTCTGGCACTGCAAGATACTTCAGCTCACTTTGAATAACCCTACAGGTCTAGACTCAGTTCTATTTTCTAGTGCCAGTCTGTGAACAATTCTTTAAAAATCAAATTCTGGGTTCTGTATGTTCACATTACTATTGAGGTGTCATAGAGTTAAGCCCAGCTTGTGAACACAGCTGCGACACACATGTGTGTGCTAAGCCATGGATAAAGTGATTTGCATAGACTATTTCTGTATCTATCCTCCAGCACTTGTGCTAACTTAAAAATGAGTTTATACAAGTTCTTCTGACCATATTCTCAAGTGCCCATTTTTCAAACTTTCCCCCATATATAACTTACCATTCCAGTGGTTAAAAGCTGGGCTTGCACCATCCGTCATCCACTTGTTTGTTCAATTTTAGTATACAGTATAGTGATTTCAAAAACTGTAGCCTGTATAATTAGAAACAACTTCACCAGCCAAGCCAGTGTTCATGTACATTTTGTTTTTAGTCCGAATGTGTAGTTATTGCCAAGTTTATATGTCAGCACTTTTTTTATTCTAAAAGTTTATTTATATCATTCAGTTAAAAATCTTCAGATTCTTTCCATCAGAGTTATCCTTCATTTCCATCTGAAAGGTTGATATAAGGAGACATGTTTGCCAAGCACTTGCTGATGGCATTTTGGTTGGGTTAAAAAACAAACCAAAAAAAAAAAAAACCCAAAAAACAAAACCATAGAGCTTCCCACTTTCTATAATTCTACCCAGCCAAAAACCCAGAGTGAGGCTTTGCAGACTTCTTGGAGCTCCTCTCTTTAACTTTATTCTTTGTAAGAGTCTGGCCTAAATATCCCATCAACTTCAGAAATACGGAATTCTGATCTCTGCCTCCAAAGTTCAGCAATGCACTGAACTGCTTCAGCTGTTTCCCTAAGACAAGTAGAGAAAATGCTACTCAGAAAACTGTTATATTCCTTGTGTTAAAGGTTACAGCCCTGCTCTCTTATCGTTCTGTGCATAAATAATCACGCTACGCATTTTGTCCAAATTTATATTTATCCACAGTAGAAAGATGAGTCAAGTACAAGTTGCTCATGGTTGGAAACTAAATTACACATTAAGTGATTTTATTGTTACCATTTTAATACTGGGGAGTTTTGAATAGTTGAAAGTAAATTTAACTACTATTAATTTATCACCCTAAAAATTCATAGCCATCGATATTTCTTGACATATTTATGATCCATTCTTGGGATTTTACGGAGGTGTTATAATTGTTTTTTAAACTCCGATTACAGTGTTAAGATTTATGCTCTGATTTGTTGAAAAGTTGTTCTTGACAGTCCAAGTCAAACTTTTGGTATCACAAACAACTATTAAATGTTGCAAGTAGCTGATCCTAGAAAGAAAAAATGGTCGCTCGCTCTTGCAGGAAAGTCTGGGAAGATGGAAACATTTTTCAAAACCTTTGGAACATACACCTTTGAAATATTTTTCAATGTTAATTTAAATGCAAAAAGGAACACACAACTAAATGTATTATTGAAAAAGAAAATGTGTAAGAGAATAAATCAAAACATGCTCCTCTAAGTCAGTCCCTTCCCAGTCTCAGTATTACATGGGCAGCGAGCATTATTTCACGTGCTCATTTTATGAACACAACACACATGAAAATTATGTTACTTCATCTCGAATTCTGTATACATTGCAAAAGCACATTATTCTGTGCATTGTTTTAAAAAGAAAAGAATGAGTGAGAAGGAAAATCAACTTTACACCTGTCATTCAAATTTCCATCTCCATTTCCTTTCAATTAAGAGAATTTTAGCATAAAAATCTAATGATTTTGTTAATGCATCAACAACAAAAAACTTTAGAAAAAATTAAAAGTTTTAAAGTGTTACATTTTGTAAGCAGATGTGGTGGCACGTGCTTGTCATCATGGCAGTAAGGAGGCTTAGGCAGGAGAACTGGGAGTTTGAGAACAGCAAGGTTCATACTGTAGCAGAGACTGGGGGATGCATTATAAAGCAAAGCACCTCCGTAACAGTGATTCATTTCTTTTCACTGATGGTTGTGTGTGAAAAATGTTTGATTCTACAAAGACTTTTTCCCCCTGATGAATAAATTTCAAGGGATTTCACTGAATTTTGTGTTGATTTCTTTTTCTAAATATGACTTTGCAGTACAAAACCTAAGAAACAAATCTTTATGAAATCACACAATGAAAGATGAAATACTTAATGTTGAGGCACTGCACATCTGAAATAACATGCTGTAGATTCTTGTATAAATGGTACATTACCTTTATATGTTGTGATCATTTTTTATACAAGCAAAAAATGATGTCAGATTTCCCAATAGGACATTTGCAATGTCTCTTCTATAATTCTTGTCATTAAGGTTTTGTGAAGATATAAAACTCATCAGAATATTAAAGTAGGTTTTGTTTGTTTGTTACTACAAGGGTACTTCAAAGAATAAGTAACATGCAGTCTATAACAATGGAGAACAGTTTTACAACTGAGATTCTACAAATCAGTGCAATTCATTGCATTTTCAAATGAAATTAATCATTAATTATTGCCAGCATTTGTTAGTAAATTAGACAAGCAGGTACATTTATGAAAATAAGATTGCTGTTATTTGTTAAGGATGTGAGGAGAGAATTTATTTAACAAATTGACTATCCAGTTTAATTATGGAAAAAAAGTAGGAGCACTTTATAAATGTTGAACTTCTTGGCATTTTAATTACATGTTCATGGAAATATACTATATCTTTGGGCATACATAAACTTGTATTAGAAAGTATGCATTCGTCTCCTTCAGCAAGAAGTCAGAGTTGGACAGTCCTGGAAATTTATGGTAGTTTGGCAAATAGACGTGAGGCTCAGTACCTTTTCACAATCTTTCCTACCATTATTTTATGTGTAGTTCTCATCATCCTGGAGTCAGAGTTGATGCAGTTCCAGATACTGCATTTGCTTTCCATGCAGGAAGAAGAGTAGAGTGAAAGTACTCATGGAGAATGTGCATTGCATCCCACCACAGTATTCCCAGGAAAGGCGCCGATCAAGTACAAAATTTTGTAACCATAGTTGATTGTAACTGCAGGAATGACTGGGAACTATTTAATTTTTTTCTCCAAAATGTAACATGGCAAGAGACAAACAAGTCATGACTAGTGTTGGAATAGTAAGCTCACATTACCTCTTACTACTGCTTTGAGCAAACCACGGTATTACAATTTCTTGAGTTTGAGATGCCTATTGTCAGTGATAAAAAGTTAGAAACAGTTCATACATTTCACATGTGTTGGGGTAATTTCTCTTTTGGAGAAATTGGCTTTGATGAAAGGGCATTGATTTTGAAAAGGTAAGTCCATTAGGGCGTTGGTAATTTATACCTGGGTGTCAAGGAAGAGCAGCAGGAAACTATTTTGGATGAGAGGAAGTTTTTCACTTTTTTAGAGAAGCAGTTCAGGGTACAAATTTGAAAAAAATGACTTGTCTGCATACTCTTTAAAATATGAATAAACTTACTAAATTCTAAAACATCTTTTTGCAACTTAAATTTTTGAAACTGGAGATGCCTCATGTTGGATTCTGCTTGATGTTAAAGCCTGTAAAAGGAGCTATAGAAAAAAATTGCTGAAGAAAACCACACTACAAGATTTTATTTTTATTAGAGAGAAATTCAGACAGTCTCTAAGACATAAGGATTTTTCTGCAAGCTTATATAGAAATTTAAAGGAAGGGGACCCTACTGACATACAGTCTGAAATCAAACCAAACCAAACCAAACCAAACCAAACCAAACTGGACAGTAAATAACTAGCAAATCAGAATCTTGGCATGAATTAAAGCATATCTAACTACATAGTACATAAATAGTGAGGATGCATGCATGTGTACATGGGCACACTGTGAATATCTGTCATGCTGAAATGTTTTCAAGGTATCACCGCTGTTCTTAAAAGTGAAAGGTAGAGTTGGCCAGAGGGGATATTATCTATTTATATTATTGCAGTGTTATCTGATAAGTTAAACTGAAATTAAACTTTTCATTAATTTACAGTATTAGAAGCTTTCTTTTAAAACAGTAGTTGCATGGTGTCTGATGCATGTTTATATTCTAATTTATTGTCAATTCTGTGTTCATAGATATCAGATATTTTCTAACATTCTGTAATAATGAACTGTATTGTATTGGTATATACTATTGTCTTTAGAAATATATTCTTTGCACAAGGGGAGAGGAAAAAAGAAAAGGCTTAGGATTTAAATTTGGAATAAATTTCCAAAATACCTATGAGGACTTTTGTATCACTTTATCTTCTGAGTAAGAAATTTTACTCACTATTACTAGAATATTAGCAATGTTTAATATCTTTTGCTCACTGTTGGCTAGTTGATTTAATCTTAGAAGTTCCTATTGTTATTCTTTTCTCATTTTTTATATTTCTGAAGTAAACAACTAATTTGTGAGAAGTGTATAGGATTTTAAAATTTCCTTTGAAATGAAAATCTTTGGTGCAAATGTCTTACTACTTTGTTATTTGTGTTTTAGTGTATTATATTTACTGTAGCAATCAGCCTTTCAATTTTAGGTTATCCAATAAGCTAGCATTCTTCTGGATTGTTTCTGGTTCCATTTTAGATTTTTTATATTCTATCAATAAAAACATGTTTACTGACATTTTTTCTGATGTTTTGACAGCATTTTCATTTCTTATAAATGAAAATTTATTTTGAACTAAAGAATAAACTGAGAGTCTAGCTTTTCTTTTTAAAATGGCTAGTCCATAGCCTTAATAAGTGATATAAAAGAATAAAGGTAGTCCATCAAGACTTTAAATATAGCTTCATTCTATGTAAGATATTATAAACTTTGTTGATTTTTGATCTTTCTCTTCTGTTCATTTAATGTGTGTAATGGGTGGCTCAAGTAATTTCCTTGTTAGTGGAAGTGGCTCTCTGTATGAAGAACAATTAAAGTGCATCATATACTACATGTTTAGTTATACAATTAGATGAAATATTTTGTAAAAAGTTTGTACTTCAAAGAAAGGAAACATACTTTCATTCCATCATAATCCTGGCAATGCATTTAGTTAGTATGTAAAGCCATGGAGGACTTCTCCTATAAGGGACTTAATGCGGAAGGCCAGAGTGTTAAAGCATATTGTTTATGCTTCCTTTACATTTCTATATAAGTTTTCAGGAAACTCCTTATGTCTTGGAAACTGTCCAGATTTCTCTGTAATATCGTTTATGAATCTCATTTGCATCCTCCAAACAAATCTGTTGCATCGAGATTCTTGCTGCAATTTCACAGTACAAGACCCTGTTTCTCTGTGTTGGATAGTCTTCAAAGTCATTATACCCTAACTGGGGATGTTCTGTATTATTCAACATTTTATTACATCAAAATATTACAAAGTTTAAAACTTGTGTAATTTGGATTAGCCAGTGTTCATAGTTTCTTCTACTTATGTATACATGTTTGATCCTTTAAAACAACCAGTGAGAACAAAACTCTCTGGAGAGAATTTTTAAGCACTTGCTCACATAATCTGCATGTATATTTATATTTTGATCTGCACCGTTTGTAGTAGTATTTACAGAACTAGACATATTTTTGAGGTGTTTTATATTGCTGCTCATTTATTCTCACAAGATTAAAAACTACATACTTCCAAGAAAAACAAAAAGTCCTTCCCGTACTTTTCCCTTAGGTTGCTTTGATTCTATTGTTTAACTGTACTCGTCCATCCTTACAAGACTGAATCTTCCTCTACAGGAATGAACCATATTCTTTTATTAAAAATCGGGCTTTTTTTCTCCTAGGAAAATATAGCAGTTATTTATCCATATAAACTCTACAAAAGTTTTATTGTTTTTATAAATACGAATTTTACTTTTTATTTTTATAATTTTATTTTTGCACTTTTAAATAGATATTTTATTTACATTTACTTTCATTAAATTATTATGCAAATACATTAAATTTTAATTTTTTAGCTTTAATGTTTTGGTTAATTTTTTGATGTTTTGAATGTTAACATTTCATTTACAAATAATGATTGTTTATTTTTTCTCTCCTGTAATGGTATTTTTTGTTTTTTTCTTTAATAGTTTCATTCAACAACTCTGATGCATTGTAGTTGAGTTGTGATAACAGTAGAGATCTTGTTTTATCACTAGCTTCTAGTAGGCTCCTGTTAAAAATAAGGTGGTTTACATTTATAGCTTTATTTACATAAAGTCAGTCATTTTAAAACATTTTGGTAAATGTTTGAAATTCCATTTCAAACTCTATTGACTTGGTCATGATTTTTGCTTCATTTTAAATAAAAATAGTAACTACAATATCTGAACCTACCAACAATTGCTGCTATTAAGAGCAATAGCTAATAATTACTGAACACTTATGAGAGAAACATCAACTAAATGGATTTTATTCACTTTTTCTTTGATCTTCAAATAGCCTCTGAAATTGGTACCATTACATATCTACTTATGGAAGAAGAAACTGGGAATCACAGGATATAATTAACTTGTAAGTTTAGTTAAATGAATGAACTGTAGCTAGACCTTGTCTGTTCAGAAAAAAATATTGTATTGCCTCTCATCAATATTGTATGGTCTATAAGTACAGGTCTTTATGGTTAACCATTTTGGAATGATTATGATAATGTCTGCTTCCAGACTGAATACTGACCTTTCAGAGTAAACTAGATATTATTAGGTAATACAGTATTTAATTTATTAGATCATTGGTTATAAGTAAGATTTTATTTTTTTTAAATAAAAATGATAGTAATAAAGTGGAGCTCTGTGTCCTGATTTAGAGTTATATTTTGTTAAATATCAAATTGCAAATATCAATTTGCACATTGCTGGCCAGGGTATAGTGTATCTGTCACTGAGGAAAATAAAAGAACAGAAAAAAAGAAAGAAAGAAGAAAAAGAAAAGAGAAAGAAAAGAAAGGAAAAAGAAGGAAAAAGAAAGGAGAAAGGAAGGAAGGAAGGGAGGAAGAATGAACAAATTACACACATACGAGAGCACACCTTTAGCTTTTGTTTCAAAATGATACTGTATGTACAAATACGAAGTGATTGCCAGTTGACTAGGTGGGACGGGGAACAAGTAGTAGGAAGGAAAATAATTTTTAAGCATAACTTTTTATGTGGTTTTGAATAATATACTACAATGGATTGATAGTCTCACCAGGAAATGAGGATAGGTCGTAGGCCTGGATTCTGGTACACTCTGATGTGTTCTTTATTAGAAATAGAATCTTTATACCTGCAATGAACTAAATTGAGGGGAAGTCACATTAAAATGGAATGGACCCTGGCAGCAATATGACTCATGTTCTTTATGTGAAGTAGATGGGGACACTATCATGTGATAGAAGATATTGGGCTATGTAATGTGGATTATAAAATTTTTAAAAATGGCTAGCCAAGCAATGCCAAGGCTTAACAGGTATTAGCAGAGGCTGGGAAACTACGGCACGTTTTTCCCTTACAGGCGTCAGAGGAAGCAAGGCTTCAAACAACTTGGTTTTGAATTCTACCCCCACAGTGATGAGACAATGTGTATCTATTTTTGAAGCCACCCAGTTCGTTGTTCACTGCTATGGCAAAACTTGGAAAACGAATACATTTAGTTTGAAAATGTTTTATCTGTTTGAGAAAAAAATGTGTTTTCAATTTTAAAAATATATTTTCCTCATTTCTCTTTTCATTTCATAAAAAACTGTCTTTCTTTTCTTTTTTTTTTTTTTTTTTTTCCGGTACCAGGGATCAAACTCAGGACCTTGCGCTTGCCAGGCAAGCGCTTATGCCACTGAGCTATACCCCCAGCCCCTAAAAGTTGTCTTCAAAGTTATAAGATATTCTTCCATAAAATGATTTGTTCAGTATTTGTCCAGTTTTTTCAATGTTGTACATTTAAGAAAATATTTTCCTGTATTCTGTTTCATGTCAAAAATTTTTAATCAATGTGTTTTTCTACAAAATTACCCATTTTAAGTTTGTTATTAAGTTCATTAAGTATCTTTATTTTTGCTTTATTTTTTACATTCTTAAATAGTAAATAGCTATGTATTATTTATTTTTAAGGAAAACTAGCCATTTTGTTTTTAATTTTATGACCCACATTACTAACTATGAATCTGTTCAGGAGGTTGTCAAACTCTGTTTCTCACAAGACCAGTGATTTCCCTTTCCCTCATAGAAAGGTGTGTGACTCTGCAGAGGCTTCAAGCTCCCCAAAACGCTAATTAAATAATTTTCCCTCTCAACTCTACTAACTGTGGTTCACTCAGTACAGACAGCCTGTTACTAAATACTTTGATAAATGTCTCTTCTTAGACCCTGTACATTTGTGCTAAGGACAGAGACCACCTCTCACTACATATTCTTAGCAACAGCTTGGCAAATTTTTGTGGAAATGCATATGTATTGTTTTCTTACTACACCTGACATTGCAAAATTTCTTTTAACTAACCTGTACGGTAATTCATATCACTTTTACACTGTGGATTCAAGAGATACTTCTTTAATCCATCCTGTTACTTATAAAATTGAGTCTTATTCTTTTCAGAAGACTCTTATTTAGAACATATAGTTGGATTTTTGTTTCCTAACCAAGGCAAATTATTCATTTTTGTCCAGTTAATTGCCTTATTTATTTCATAACAAATAAGTTTGACAGTCTATTATTGTTTTGTGTACTATTTTATTGCCTGAAAGGATTCCCATTTTTAAAATTTTTAATTATTCATTTATTTATTGCTGTATGATCTTTGCACATATGTTTACCTTCCACCTTTATCAGAACTATTTCTGACACCTATAAAATTTGAAAATATCAAATAATAAGAAAATTAGAAATGATATTGAGCTTCACTAAACAACATTGTAGGAATTAACCAGTGGTTGTTATAATGCTTATTGTTGTCATCAAATTAGTTGTTCAGATTACCAGAGATAAGCATGCAAAATTGGTAAAAATAATTTAAGCATTAATGTTCCTTTCGATAAACCAATAGACATCAGCAGTATAATTATCCCAGCTCTCCATGTATTTTTTTCCCTTCTCTTTTCCATCATCCCAGTTGTTCCTTCCCTTTGAGTGATTCTTTTCCATTTCAGAATATCCATTGTAACTTTTGGGTTCCCTTTACTCTTTCAGGTTCTTACACGAGGCAGAGAACACAATGTTTACACGTGTGGGTCTGATTTCTTTCGCTTCTGAGTATGGTCTCTAGTTGCATCCATTTACCTATAAAAGGCTCGAGTTTACCTTTCCTATAGCTGAGTAATACTGCTTGTATAAAATACTCCATCACATCTTTTTTATCCCTTCCTCAGTTGATGGGCATTTGTGTTGTTTCCAAGATTGAGCTATGACAAATTTTGCCACTATAAACATGGGTGCACATATATCGCTGTGGTATGATGTTTAATTCTTCTTGAAAATACCCGGAAGGGGAATAGCTGGGTTAAGTGGGACCTTTAATCCTAGTTTTGTGAGGAATCTCCATACTGATTTCCACAGTGGTGGCACCAGTCTACACTCCCACCAACAATGGGGAAGGATTCCTTTCTCCCCACAGCCCCTCTAGCCTTTGTCATTGGTTGATTTCTTGATGTTAGTCATTCTTTCTGGGCTGAGATGGACTCTCAGTGTTATTTTAATTTCTATTTCTCAAATGACAAATGCTGTTAAACATTTTTTCATATATTTACTTGCCATTTGTATTTCTTCATCAAATGGTTTGATCAGTCTTACATTCTTACATCTGGTAGTCTAAGTAACTTCGCTGAAGTTAACAATATGTAATATAACAAACACTGTTAATTCCTATCATTTTTTTGAACCCCTGTATAATTTTTATTGTTTTTGTGCTGTTTTGTTTTTGTCTGTGTTGTTATTTTATTATTTTGTAATTCTTTAAAATAAAAAATAAAAATAAAAAAATAAAAATATCACGGTTCAATTGGTTTTGTTTGGAGATCTATAAAAACACTATAGTATAAGTAACCTGTAAACTACAAATTGTACTTGCTGCAGTTCTTGGGGGCTAAGAGACCTGCAATCAAAGCCTCAGCAGATTAAATGTCTAGTGAAGGTCTACTTCCTTTGTCTACCTAGTGAAAGGAATGAAGAGACTCTCTAGGGTTTCTTTTTAAAAGACATCAATCCATATTTATGACAGCTTTGTCCTTATGACATAATCACCACCCCAAAACTTGACTTACCAATATCCTCATATCGGAAGTTATGATTGAAAAGCTTTGGAAGAGCACAAACATTTAGTTTAAAGCCTTCCAAACTAGGATTTTAAATTTTTACCTAATATGCTTTTATCTCTGCTCTTTATCTACTTTATAATACGGTAGAAATGCTTGATCCCTAGTCCACAAAATATGAAGCTATTATAGGGGCGGGGCCCTGTAGCTAAAACATTCATAGAATAGGGGCCCCATTAGGTCTTCTAGCTAACCCTGACTACAGGCATTAAAAACCAGCTTTCCTAGAGATTCTCCTGGGAATCAGGTCAAAGATGAGGGTAGAGAAATAAAAGCCACATAAAGGAACACCAAATGGCTTTGGAACCAAGAGACCAGGAAAAGAGTTGACAAGCAGGGTACAGGGAAAAGCCAAGTGCGCACATGTAAGGCACCCCATTAGCGATAAAATAGAGAAAAGCGAAGAGGGCGCTGCAAAACTTTAGTGCAGTGTGTACTCACACCTACACAGTAATGTATACACATTTATTCTAGATTCACTCCCTCTAGGGCCATCATAGAGTATAACAGATACATCACAGCCCTCTTACTCTAACTTAACCATGAATAATATACCCCCTTGCCAAGTAGCTTCCTGCTCCAAAGATAGGGCCTTAAAAGGTAGGTTAAGGAGAAGTGTTGTAGTCAGGGTTTGCAAGGGAATATATTTAATACAGGACACAAAGTTTATAGAATTATTTTGTAATGTTCCAAAAATTCAAATGCAGAGGAGTGCAAGGTAGCTGTCCACATTACAGAGGCCTAAAGAATCTAGATGAGGGCCTGAGTCCCACAGCAGTGTCCTGTGTGAGTCCAGCTGAAGACCTAGAGCCAGTGACAACGTCCTCCACAAGTCCAGCTGGAGGCCTAAAGCCTACAGTAATGTCTCGTGCAAGTCTGTACCAAGGATCTGCGCTAGGAAGGCCCAAAGATCAGTGGTGGAAGCTTGAGAGCCTGCACCAGCGGGATGAAGGATCTTTGACAACAGGCCGAGGGCCCCGCACTGGAGCCAGGAAGTGATGCTCAGTGTAAGGATCAGAGCTCCCCAGAGAGAACAGCAGCTATCCTCAGTGACAGTGAGGACCCGAGCTCCTTCAATAATGAGAATAACTGAGTTCATATCGTGTAAACAGCCGAACAAGTTTCTCTAGCAACAGCATTCCATCTCCTCATCTAGTTTTGCTTTTATGTTGTTTGCAACAAGCATCACATGGAACAAGACTTCCACACCCAGAACCACGCTGATTCAGTTCAGCTGGGTGTTCCAAGCTTACCATTAGTTGATACATCAAAACAATTAGACAGAAGCTGCATGTGGACCACCAGAAGAAATGACATTAGGCAGAGATGCCCAGAAGCCAGTTCAGTTACAGCAAGTTCAGAGGGAGGGGAGTCACTCACCCCTCTATAAAAGCAGCTGGGAAGAAAGGGCCCTTGGGGCCTCCATCATTTTAGACCCACCTGCCCTGGTCTTTCATCCATCTTCTGCTTTTCTCTGCCTTCCTTTTCTTCTTTACAAATAAAGTATCGGTATCAAAACTCTTTGTCACTCTAATTTTGTACTGGGGCTGAATTTATCATCTTTGGTTGCTTTCTTGGACAGCAGAGCAG
Source organism: Dinomys branickii (assembly GCA_004027595.1). Lineage (NCBI taxonomy): Eukaryota > Metazoa > Chordata > Mammalia > Rodentia > Dinomyidae > Dinomys > Dinomys branickii. The sequence goes on along the minus strand of PVLD010002754.1, from coordinate 130,063 downwards.
TGGCACTCATCCCCCACATGCCGCATCTTTGGTGCCCTGACCAGGAGCAGATGCGACATTATCAAAGTTACTGTTTGCGTCTTTTTTTCCTTCCTACTCTTCTTTTATTAGCTGATATGGACTAGGGTCTTTGACCCAATTGGCTAATAGTACATAATGAAGATTTCATTTCAAAATTAATAACAATGCCACTTTAAACTATGTTTATCATATTTGAATATTTCATTGAGTTCATACACTATTAGTTTTAGAACTCATGGTTATTTTAGAAGTGATTAGTAAAGGAAAAATCAATAAATTCTACCTTTGAATGCTATACATTTTTATTCATCAATAGTGCTCTTTTACATGTAAATATATATGCCATAGGTCACTCTGGTATGAATAAAAATAGTAAAATGAAATTCAGTATTGAAGTCACTCCTAAAACATGTTCCAATGTATAGCACAAATCTAATGAAAGAATTTTTATACTCAAATTCCTTTCAACAGAAGTGATACCTCATCCCTTTTCTAATTTCCTCTTTAAAAAGTGTTCAACTATTGAGTTTCAGGGTTTCCTTCAAGTACATTTGCAAGTTTTGGTACCCTTTCTTTCTTTCTTTCTTTCTTTCTTTCTTTCTTTCTTTCTTTCTTTCTTTCTTTCTTTCTTTCTTTCTTTCTTTCTTTTTCTTCTCTCTCCTTCCTTCCTTCCTTCCTTCCTTCCTTCCTTCCTTCCTTCCTTGGTACTTGGAAATCAACTCAGATCTCACACTTTCCAGGCAGGTTCTCTACCACTGAGCTAAATCCCCAGCCCCGAATTGTGCCCAACAAATCAGTGAGACACTGCGATTATCCATTCATTCCAGTGTGAGAATCAGTTATTTTACTCATTCTCAACTGAGCAAACTGCTATATCAAAACTGCTTAGTGACTGCTATTGATATTGACATCATTAATTAAAAATAAATCTTTATCACTCAATTGGATATTAAATAAGTAGATATTTTGAAATCAGTGAAATACATTTTTAAATATTTATCTGCAAATCCTTTATACTATGATGTTTAAAATCAAGCATATCTTTAGTTTTAAAGAATTTTTGTGTGTAGAATTTATTTTTGTCTACCTGGTGCTTTGAATACATCACTCAGCTACCTTCTGACCTTTACATTTCTTTTTTTAATTTTTAATTTTTAATTTTTTTGTCTTTTTGAGGCAGGATCTTGCTATGCAGTTCAGGCTGGCCTTGAGCTCACTTTGTAGCTCAGGCGGGCCTCAAACTTTCAAGGATTCTCCTGCCTCAGCCTCCTGAGTGCTGGGATTACAGGCATGTGCCACCATGCCTTCTCTGACCATTACATTTCTGAAAACTCCTTTACTGGTCAACCTTTTCTTGATGGTTTCATGTTTTTCTATAGCTTTGATTTTCAACAATTTATACAACCTCTTTGAATTTATTTTAGAGTAGTCAGCTTTCTGATGTTTCATGAAGTTTGGAAATATTCAGCCATTATTCTTGTACTTTTTTCAGAGACTGTTTTTCTCTCTTTTCTTTGTAAGACCTGTTGCACCTGGTGTATTGCACATTTGTTACTTTTCTCAAAGATTTCTGCTAATGTGAAAAACTATTTCTCTTATGCTGCTTGGGGATGCTTAATTTTATGTCTTTTAAAAATATTTTGTCAATTGAGTTTAAAATGTTAAATAAGAATCCCATGTAGCTTACTAATTCAATTTCTATAAATCTATCTAGAAGAAAGTAGAGAATATGCCATAGAAACATGAATGTGAATATTTATGGAAACAAATAGATAAAAATTTACAATCTAATTGTCTATCTATTAGAAAATGGGTAACAGGAAGTTATGCACACAATGGAATATTATTCAACAATGAAAAGAAACAATTATTCATGTTAGAATATGAAAATCTGAAAAATGGTATGTTTTGTGAAAGTAATCATATGTCAAGTATTGCATGTTATACCACTTATGAAATTTCCAGGAAACACACTCATTTCTGTATGATATTTGTGGGAATGAAGGTTGACTATACATAGATACAAAGGTTTATTTTGGGGGGTATGTATAGAAACCTTCATGAATTGGGTTGTTCTGATGTTTGCACAGCTATAAATTCACCAAAACAAAACTCTATTTAAATTTACAATAGGGACATGTTATGTTATTTGAATTACATGTGAAAAAAAAACTTCTCACAGAAAGACAAGTAAAGACAGGAAAAGAAAATGTTATAATGAAATACTAGGTGCACATGTCATTCTACATATTTTAAAATATATTACAAGTATAATCCACAAAGCATATGAATCCTATTTCCTCAAGACTTGATCCTGTGTAACAGTGTCACACTTAGATTGTTAATATTCTGGTCCTTCAAATATTGCCATAGTTATGAACTTTGACTTTGCATTTACCTCACTATAAAAGAGGATGAAAATACTTCATACATTTAGAAATTAGGTAATTCACTTTCTATTTTTTACATTCTTTTATCTTGCATTGATTTAAGAAAACTTTTAAGTATTAGAAACCTTTGCAAATACTTCTGTTGCAAATACTTCTGCTTTAACATATGTCTTTGGCCTAAGTTATGCCTTTCATTAAGCAACCCACTGTTTATTTGACACTTGGCTTTTAGGTATAGAAGCAAAAGTTCTTCAAGTCCTTTGCAAACTGCAATGATCAGATAAATTGTCCTTTCCTTTTGAGTGTGCAAAGTGGATTTCATTTATTTTCACTGCTATGTTATTTTCCTGTGGAAGTTTTGATATAATTGTGTAATGATTTTGTGTTTATTCATTTTTGTGTGGGGACACACATCGGACAATGCCTTTGCCCCACACCATGCAGATGTAGCTCCCCAGCACCTTCTTTCTCTGTTTCTACGTGGTTTCCCTTATACCTTACTTCACTGAAGCTTAATTATTTACTTTGATTTTAATTTTGGTCACTTATCTGGTGTAGGCCAGGAGAAAATTTGCCTTTTTGTGTGCTAGAATCTCGAGTTTTTCCTCAATTTCTTCCTGATATACTTGCGTTTTCATTTTTGGTCTTATTACACTAGGGTTTGCCTTTTAAATATGAAAGTGTTTCTGCACTACTGATTATTTCCAAATCAGGAGGTAATGGCTTCTTTTCTGAAAAGGTAAGTTAAAGTTTGGTTTCTTGGCTCAGATTTATATTTTCTACTTACTTTCTCTGGAGTTGAGTGAGTTTTGTAACTTCACCTTTACTGTAAGGAATACTAGGTACATGAACAAATGATGCTAGATCAAAAATCCCTATTCCACTATTGCTACCCCTTCTATCACAAACGCTATAGCTTCCTATAAACTATGAAATTTCCCTAACTCTTACTTGTCACTACTTTAGGATATCTGTTACCTGCTACTGTCCATTTTGCCTGAGAGACAGAATGTTTTGTATTAACTCCTGAAGGTCCTTTTAATTTGATCTATATTATATTATATTTGTCTAATTCTTCATTATCTTTTGAGATACCCCCCCCATTTCTGCTTTCACTTTGGTGGAACAACCTAGTAATTTCCATCAAGAAACTGTGTCACTTTACTAGAAATGGCTTGACTTCCAAATAGATTTCAAGAATAACAAAACCTCCAAGAAATAAACTCTCAGGGTACTAATGTATTTCATTATATTAACACATTTTGACTGCAACTAGAAATCCAGGATCAAAAAGACATTAAAATACAGCAAAAATTGTCAGTAGCCAATGGATCAACAGCATTTTATAAAATCAGAAGACATACTGTTTGTACCCTTAGCCATAACTCCCTGCTAAAATATGCACTGCAAGAGGACTGTAAGATGCTCTGACTTATCTTACCTGCTGACTGGTAACTTGGATTATATCAGCAGTGGCAGATAACTCTGGAAGGGAGAAATTTTGTGGGATCAAATCATATTCTCTCCCTGGCCTCCTGGAATACAGACAAGATAAGAAATGACATTAAATCAAAGATATTTTAAATTTATTGTCTTCTATCTTTTCCTACTCATGAGGTTTCATCCACTCTACATGTTTTTGTCTTAGTCCTGTAAAGTCTTCCTTTGGAGTGTTATTCAATTCATTAACTCATGTAACTAACTTTATTCATCAGTTGAATGCAATCATTTATTATTGTTACTGTCATTATAAACTAGGCTTTTAAGTCCTGGGATCCCTGAAGTTTTGCCAATCTTGTATCTGAAGGTTCTAGCATTTGTAACTATGGCTCTGCAATAAACATTTATTGAATGAATAAAGAGTATAAAATTTTCTCCTCTACTCTTGTAAACCCAGATAGAGAACCCAAGTTATGGCTGAGTAAATGTGAGAGTAAATATTGTTCATTGGGTGTTTGTCATTTTCACAACCTCCGGAGTGCCCTGCTCTCTTTCCCATGACACTGGATTTCCCTCATGGGAATTTCTTCCACCTTGCAGGTATGACCTGGGAGACCCTGTGAGGAGAGATTGCCTGCCCTCACACAAAATGGGAGGGAAGGTACAGAAATAAAAAATGCAAGTAACTGCACATAAAAAGTTAATTTATTCCAGCCAACTGGCAATGTGAAGCTGTCTTTCTGAATGTAGTTTTTAAACTGTCTGATTATGTGCACCAGGCCCATATCCTTCTAATGAATTTCTTTTTATCTAAATTAGGCAAAGCCAATTTCTATTGCTTACAATAGTATTTCAATTTACAGCAGTGGAGATACAGATAGTCTTAATGAAACACAAGGAAAAAGTCCATTTGTGAATAGCTCAACTCCAAACTAGAGAGGAATTTAAAAGGGGAAAAGAGAAAAAATGTTAATCTATAGCGTCATCAGACTTATATATTCATATACTCCCAAATATCACACTATACTTTCAGTGGTAAATGTTAAGATATAGCTCCTTTCTTAGAAGGGTCCATTACTTTTACTTAAACTGAAAACAACAAAATTACCTATTTTGTAGGTTTGTTGGGTGAATTATTGCTATGCCCAGTGTAGCTCTTGAACTTTCCATTGGGAGGGTGGTGGAGGATGAAGAAACAAGGACAAGAGTCAGAATAAGGAAAGAGGAGGTCAGGTAAAGCCTTGAAACTATCCAACAACTGCAGTGCATTTATTTATAAAATGAGCTGGTAAAACCCCTCTCCTGAGGGGAGAAAGAATCCTCCTAACAACTTGTCTGGCTCGCCTGAGGTGCTCTCTGTTCTCAGACCTGGACTTACTTTAGTTCCACATATGTGATCGATCTCCAGCTCAACCGCTTCCTACGTCTCCCCCTTCTCTATTTTGTAGTTCAAGTGATGGGTGATCAGTTGGAGTAGGAGAAGCTGTGTATGGAGGACTCAACAGAAGTCCCTTGTTCTGTTCTTTTTTTTTTTTTTGCGGTACTGGGGATCGAACTCAGGACCCTGTGCTTGCTAGGCAGGTGCTTATTCCACTGAGCTATATCCCCAGCCCAGTCCCTTGTTCTGGAAAGCTTCTCTTCTCTGCTCTTCCCATGACATCCCTGGGCAAGCTCTTTCCTTTGAAGGCCTTCTCCTCAAAATATTTCTATTCTAAGTGAACTTACTCATTTAGGCTAAAGATCCCAGTCCAAGGTTTCTGCATTCAGCAATTTACTAGTTACTCGTGTAGCTGGAAATTGTTAGATGTCAGTGACTTGAGCCTCTTTTACAGCTAGTGTATTACTATGGCACTGTGCCATAAATCTTGTGGTTATATTTTTCTTCTGGGTGTTCAAGACCAACTTAAGGTGGGACCTATATTAATAAAAGTTCTTGCTATCTCTCAAGGTCACTTAAGTCTCCGCAGAATTTACTTTGGAGCCATGTATAGCACTACACAGTTCTCCTGTCAGTATCAGCCAAGTCATGGCCATTGCTTGACCAAATTGCTTTCTGTGAAAGCTTGGGAGGCTTTTTTCTCTTGGTGACTGTCCTTAGGCACACTATACACCATTGATCTCCTTCCTCTGTGGCCCAATAATCTCTTTGTTCAGGAGATATGGAATCACCAAGTTCTAGGATGTCACAGTAGAGGTTCCATTATATCCTGGGTCCTTATTGACCTTGAAGTGCTGGAGCCAAAACATTGGCTAGCCTCCTAGCCCATCTTTCTTTCTAGTTTTTGGTCTCCAAACCTAGAAAATCCAGAAGAAAAGTTTAATGACATTATATTCTAATGGGAATAGTGAGTTTCGTATTGTAATTTTATTTAAATATCAAGGACCTTGAAATGCAAAGTTGAACTGCTATTTCCTACCAACTATGGATGTCCTAGTAGTTGAATCCCTGTAGAATGTTATCAGACAACAGTACACAGTTTTACACAGAAAAATTGAGATCAAAAGCCAACCATAATATTTTAACTTGACAATCATGGATGACACACTTTTGTAATACACTTAAATTTCCATTTTGACATAGAATAGTCTTTTTAGTCAATTGTCTCTGTCTAGTACATAAGTAGTTCTCACCCAATCTGTTTCCCTTTAATGTCATTGAAGTGTGTGACATTGTCTGGACTGCTTCATGTCTAAACATCTCTAAGTGTAGTGATACATACATAGCATACATATAACATAAGTTTTTGTTAAAAATGTTATTGACTACTGACCTCATGTTGACTTGGCACAAAACCTCCTACCACAAGTAGATGGAGCACAAGAAAAAAGGCAGATGTCTGAATCTGAAAGAAAAATCTAAACAGTCCCAGTTTTGCATTTGGGGAGACCTGTATATCCAGAAGTTATGAATATATTTAATATACCATGGGTTTAATAACAGTAAATTGTCATAGCAATATGAAAAATTCTTCTTAATTTAGTTTTATACCAGGGCATCTTTAAATCAGAAAACTTATTGTCTTATTTCTAGAAAACTTAAACTTTTGATGATGACCAATGCAAACATACAACGATAATATATTTTGAGCAACATTTTTGGGGTGTCTCCCATAAGGGTGTAGAGATCACTGAGGCTTCCTATTAATGAACAAAAGCTGGAATATGGGGAGCTACTCCTCTGTTCACCACAAGGTGCTTCCCCAAGCCGGAAGTGTCCCTATTTAGTTACCTTAACAAATGACTGATGACTTCTGAGAAAACCAATTTTAACATCATTTTGTTCAGCTGGTAACCAAGGTGGAAGCAAATGTTGAATTTTGATGATACTTATCTATGTCAATCCAAAAATGCAAAAGAAAGAAAAGTTCATTGAGCTCAAATAAAAACAGCTGTTTATAGGTTGAACACAGACAAACAAACGTACAAAGACAATCTACTCACAAAAATAGAGTGCACTCTGGCCAAAATAATTCAATTTTTTGGCCAAAATGAATTATAATAACTCTTTTATAATTTTAGAAGTTTGCAGTTATAAATAGACTAGTGAGGATTTTTTGTAGATCAATTAGCAGAGATATCTAACATGAAAATTTTGGAAGGAACAAAAATCTTTTATCTATAATTAATATAGATTTGTATTTTATTTTGTCTTAAGAGTGGCAGTTTTTGTGTCGCTTTCTTTGCTGTAGCCTCCCGTTCCATTTTCTCCTGATACTCTATCACCTGTTCAGACCTTGGATTCCCATGTTTGGACCTCCCACTTTGGGAATTTTTGGTTACATCTCCTGGGAAGCCTGGGACAGTTTCTTCAGTTGGCCCCGGGTCTTGTCTAGTGCCATTCTTTTTTTTTTTTTTTTGCGGTACTGGGGATCGAACTCAGGACCCTGCGCTTGCTAGGCAGGCGCTTATTCCACTGAGCTATATCCCCAGCCCCTTCTAGTGCCATCCTTGTCTGTTGGCTATGGCTTGGTCTCTGGAGCATCGCTGCCACAGAGCTGAGCACCAGCTGCTTAAAAGTGGAACTGACTCCTCCATGTCTAGGTCTATGATAAAGCTGACCAGCATGCTCTGGCACCCAGACAGATTAGTCAGCACTCTCGGGAAAGACACACGCATAGCCTGGGCCCCGTATGAGTACCAGGCTGTGTCCTTTCCATTGTGTAGTATGAGAAGTTTTCCAAAGGACCCTTCCTAGCTTCTTTTCCTTTACCTGATTGAACTGCATTTCTGCTGTCCAGTAGGAATGGCTTGGGGCTCCATTTCAGGAGTTAGTATGAATCTGAAAGAGGGACCGAAGTCCAGGCCTCCACTGTCTTCTGTTGCTTGCCACAGGTCAGCAACATGCTTGGTGGTGGAGGGTAGGGCTGGGGAGGAACTAGAGACAGCGCCCCTACTGTTTGACAGAGCCAAGGCTGGCCCTGCTGGGAGTTTCCCTGGAATAGGTCGGCTCTCCGTATCAGTCTTATACATTTATTAGCCCAATGATATCCTCACCTATGCTTTGAACAGATACTGGAAGGTTTTGTTGAAGGGGCGGATAATGACCGTGCTGTCCCTACAGGTGCAGCACAGCAATGTTGAGCGAAGTGTCCTTCAGCCCACAACAGAAGCAAGTGATCTTCTTCCTTCCCTGTGCTTTAAGCTGTGGATGATAGCCTGGATCATAGCTGCTGACAAGGCAGCCCTTTGCACATATAAGGGGTGAAAGTCTGCAGGAATCCGAATCACCTCAGACACCATGGCCCATTTTTTGTGCGCTGATATAAAGCCTCTTTACACCATTGATTTGCATTTTCAAAGGCCAATTGTTGAACAATTAGCTTGACAGCCTCTGTGTTGTTGATAATCCTCCTAGTAGACTGCAGTAAATATGCCACTATATCTTGAAAATGTTCGTCAGCATCCTGGTGAATGGAGGTCAAATCAATGGATGTCTCACCCTTTGAAGGAAGTTCCCTCCAAGCCCTTGTAGCAGCTATTTTAACTTGTTCATATGCTTGCAATTCAAAGGTTGATTATTTGTGGCAGCAAATGCACCTGCTCTGGTTAACATGTCATTTGGAATGGCCATGTAAACAACACTGAGAGTGGTCTGATTCACACAAAAATAAAAAAAAGAAATTCCCTTCCACAATAAATAATCTCCCAGACCTAAATATGCTGTAGCCATTCTTTTCCAATCATTAGGGGTCATAACCTATTGTCTGGTAAGCTCTTTAAAACCCAAGTTAAAAGGGGCTGTGGGACCATAGGTAGCAGTTGATTGTGTTAGTTCTTTTAAGGTTTTAAAGGGTACAGCTTCATGAAGATATATAACTTGTCCCAGATTATTGGGATCTTGGACTTCAGCAACAGGGTAAACATATTGAAAACCCTCCAGGATTTTTTTACTCCTCTTGCTTCTTTTAGCACCAATTACAAGGGAGAGAGAGAGGATGACTCTATTCTACGAAGGCTGGAAATCTCAGCCTGTGATGCAGCAACATTTTTCTTAACTGAGAAAGCAGAAGTAGCCTCTTGTGGCACAGTTAAGGCTCTCAGTCTCTCAGTTCTACCTTGGCAGTTACGTAGTCAAAGTCACTATGATGCACTCCTCTAGCGGAGAAAGGCCTTCATTAGCCCTTACAGCTCCTTCCTTATCTGACTGAGCAAAGCTACAGTTTTTAAGCTCTGTGTGGCTGCTGTTGCTTCGCTATCCTTTTTTTTTTTGCTCGGGGCTTAGTTTTAGTTTAGTTTTGTTTTTTTCTTTGGCGGTACTGGGGATTGAACTCAGGACCCTGCGCTTGCTAGGCAGGCGCTTATTCCACTGAGCTATATCCCCAGCCCCGGGGCTTAGTTTTAGGATAGTGCTTGAGCCCAATCCTCTGTGGTCATCTGAAAGGTATCTTATCATTGAGACACTTCCAGATGAAGGGCCACAAAGAAAAGGGAAATACAGAAATCAATAATGCAGCAAGCATTTCTATATACATCTATTGTTCTTGGGAACCTGTTTGCCCCATGTTTTAGGTATGATGGTGGGATCAGTATGGATGATGTCAAAACACCTCTCTCCCTTTTTTTGTGTACAGCTAGAAGTGTGCTCTCACTTGTGACATGACAAGTTTCCTCATACCCCAGGCCCCTGTTCCGGTGCCAGAATGCCACATCCAGCACAGCTCTTGAGATTCCCTGGGGGAGAGTGGTGGGGGGTGAAGAAACAAGGGTGAGAGTCAGAATGCAGAAACCTGAGGTGGAACCCTCTCCTGATGGGAGAAAAGGAACTACCCAACAACTGCAGTCATTTATTCATACAATCAGCAAGAAGATGACAGCAGGTGAAACCCTCTCCTAGTGGGAGAAAGGACCTGCCAAACCACTTCTCTGCCTTGGCTCGAGCGCTCTGTGTTCGCAGAGCTGGACTTGCTTTAGCCCTGTATGTGTGATTGATCTCCAGCTCAGCCAATCCCCACAAATTATAAGACCTCATATAAAACATATAAACTGGTGAACTATTATTACAAGGGGAGGTAACATTTCCTGACTTGTTCTTTATACCATCACTGTGCATTTTCTCTTTTACCTTACTAGCTTCTCCATTCACCATGTGTTGCTACTTCATAGATCAGAGCATTAACTGGTCCTATAGTTTCTCTGGAGAGACACAGCATTGAAACATGATGTGCGCCAGAGGATTTCACTGTCCACTTCTTCCACCTCCCTCTGCTGCCAGAGGCTGAGTCAATAGAAGGAAGGATTTGTTGACTTTGTCATATTAGAAAATAAGTTACAACTGGGATGCAGGAAACCTTGTTTAAACTCAACGGTCTCAGCCAGGTGTTTAGAGAATAATCTGGAGAGTTTGTTAGAATAAAAATCACTGAACATCCGCTCTAGGTTTTTAGATACAGTGTATTTTAATTGGAGGTGGGAATATGTACTGCTACAGACATACTGGGGAATTATCCTCTTTAAGATCACTGCACCTGTGAAAATTATTGATGACATGTATTAGAAAACTGCCCTGGAACTTAGGTACTTGTCAACGTATAATAAGGAAATTGACATTTGCATATTTATCCATTCATATGGTAATTATTCTCTGTTAAGTCATGGAGAAGAGTTATAGTGAAATGACTACAGAATAATAAAATAAAGAAATCAAAATATTGCAGTACACATAACAATGCACCACCATAGTTCACTGTATTTAAGGTACCATGATTGGAGAGCAGGCCATTACTTTAAGTATCATGAATGAGAAATGAACTCTGCCCATTAACCTTTCTCATCTCTTAAAGTTTTTATTAATCTTATTAAAAGAATGGGGTTTGACTTAAAATTATATTTTTATCATGTATTATGCTCATGCAAACATAAAAAACAAAGTGAAAATGAAATAATTTAAGGTATTCTTAATAATTTTCACATTTGGAGTTTGAGCTTCAGTTCACTTTTTTACCTATAGATACTGAAGTCTAAATTTTCTTCCATACATTGTCACACAGTGTGCATTTTAGAGCACTTGCCCCCACCCAGAAAGTAAGGGCTCCAGGAATGAGATAGCATGCATTTATTTATTTCTAGTTAATTAATTAATCAATTTATTTATTTGAGTCAGAGTCTTGTGATGTAGTTCAGGCTGGCCTTGAAGTCAGTTAGGTGGCCCAGGCTGGCTTCATAGTTATGGTGATCCTCCTGCCTCAGTCTCCCAAGTGCTCTGATTACAGGCATGTGTCACCATGCCTGGCTCTGATATGGCCTTTATTAGGAGAGTTATTCACTGTTTTCTGGGAGATTTTGTGATACCCAGCCTGACAGTTTGCTATTGAGGCTACTTTAATGTTACTATAAAGCATTAATAAACTTTCTAACAACAATCAGTAGTCAAATTCCTTTTTGAAATGGTACACGGATTACCTTTCCTCTCACTGGGACATGACTGATATAATTTAAAGGAGGAGAGTTATAATTTTGCTCACCTAATAAGGAGTCCTGCAGCAGGACTCCATGGTCAGCTGGCTTCAAGGCAGAAATGTTATGAAAGAAGGTTGTGGTGGATCAAGCTGCCCAGTTTATACCTCTAGACACAGAATATGGCAGCAGTCCCAGAGAGAAGAGAGCATGGGGCTGCATACAGTACTCAAGGTCATATCTCCATGATCCACAAAGACATACTTAGGAGCATTCTTACTAATTTAGTAAGGGTTTATTAATGCAAATGAAGTTTGGAACCAAGCTATTCAGTTCATGGCAGTTGGCAGAAGAACAGTAAAACAGTGCTAGAGTAAAACAGGGAAAGGACCATATAGAGATTCCAAAACCATGCCTCTCCATCATCCACTCAAGACATGCTGTGGAGGGTGATGTTCTAAACTATTAGGCATTTCTTAATCCAATGGAGTTTCTGTATCAGAATTAATGATTATATAGTACAGAAATATTGTGTTGACTAGAACATGAAGAGGTTGCAGTGATCTCCTCACACCATTTTGGGAATCAGGTTCCTTCTGAAACAATCACAAAAATGAGGTCAGAAATGGTGACTTATGGCGATGTTAAGATGCCATAAATTGTGTGACAGATCTCAATTTTATAAATGTTAAAATGTGAAAAACAAATTACATGTCTTACTACTAATGCAGTAATAATTTCCCTAATTTTCAGCATTTTGACAAATTAGTGGAATATCTCCACCCATTTCTTTCCTTTTTAGGATTTTAGCACAAATTCTAGTATAACACCATTCATTTAATGTCCTACTTTATTTTCTCATCTCATTTACAATGATCTTATTCTGTAACAGGCATCTTACACTACCTTTCAAGTAATGCACAAAACCCCATCCACTCCTAAATCTTAACACTAAACATTTCTTGCTTCAGACTTTATCTCCTCTCTTTACAAGTCATGCTTTACGATACTTACCTCTCACAATTCTTTGGTGATTATTACATGACCAATCATCTGTTTTTCTACAACATGCTGGATCATTGGTTCTACAATGCCCTTTAGAAACAATCACCATTCCCTCCTAACCCAGTTTGGTTTCCACGTATGTCATGTTGCCTTGCATAAAAGGTCTCTTTACATTCTCATTATCTCTTAGTTTTGGTAGTTTGCATTCCTACTATGAAGAACACAGAAGCACTGCTTACTCTGCACCTGTGCCTCAATAGCTAGAAATGGCCAGAGGAAAATGTGCAACTCTTCTGACTGATTTCATTTTAATTTCATAGTTACCTCAAGTTAGTTACTGCTTATGTTCTCATATTTCTTATGCCTTATTAGTCTCTCTATCTGGTATGTGTGTGTGTTATTCTTGTTGGAAGAAAAATGCTACAATTTTTCCTGTGCAATAAACAACCTGCCTTGATCTAAATCCTGCAGAGTTACATTTCTATTTCTCTATTGTCTTTTATTACTATACTCCTAAAACAGATGCTAATAGTAAATACACATAGTTACTCTCTCTTCAAATGCAAATGATATATTTTCATCTTATCACTCTGTTATGTAGTTAATTCCTTGCTTCTGTTTCAATACTTTTCTTTACTGGATCCTTGAAAGACAGAATTCTTTCATGATTTTCCTCCGGCAACTCATTCCTTGTTCCTAAGAGAGTCAACTGATTTCTGCCACGTTTCTGACCTTTAAGCACAGGTGTTTGCTGTGCTGTATCTGAGGTCTTTATGTACATTTATTGTTGCAACTGTTGCTTCTATTCCAATAATTTCCCAATGCATGTGTCCAGCCCAGGCTTCCGTACTGAACTCCAGAAATGCATACTCCAGATTCTACTCAGTGTGTATGATTGCATATATTTAAATCATAACTCAATATTAGCAAACTTAAAGTAACTTTCTCCTAAAATATTTCCATAGAACTGTTTCTCAGGCTTTGTGTCTCAGCTGATGGTAAATTTTTTCTTCCTACTGCCAGGTCCAAAAGCTTACAGTTACTGACTTCACAAACTTTATCATTGTCCGTTCAGTACACTAGCAAATACCTGCAGTGTTGACATTTAGAAAATACAGACTCCAAACACTCCCACTGTTTTATTTCTAATGCTGTGGAGTAGATTTTTCTGTCACTTTTCCTTAAGATTTTTTTCAAAATCCTAGTTGGTGATGACATCAGACACAGAATCTTTCCCCCTGGTGACCACAGACATGAAAACCACAACAAACACTACGAGTGTACAGGCAATATGTTATTTGGAGAGGGAGGTTTTTATCTCAAAGAGGGGAGGAACAGAGATGATAGAAAAATCAACTTGAATCAAAAAATGAGGCAAGTTTTTTTTTATCAGGTTGCTGGGCAGGACTAGGTTTGGTTTAGTCACTGTCTTACTTTTGGTTCTGCTGGATGGTCTCTGAGGAGGTCTTCTCATTTGAGGGTAAGTTCAGTCTCCCTGCCATGACTGCTTTTGCTTAGGGATGGTGCTCCCGTAAGGGGGTGATCTGCTTACAAGGATCTGTTATTCCTAGGCTCCAAGGTGACTGTAGGGATGGGACAATGACTGGGGATTCTTAGGCACTGCTCCAGCTGTGTGGGGTAGGAAGTTGTAAAGCAGGCATGTGCATGTCTCGGCATCCCTTGAACATCCCTTAGTTACTCTTATTTTGGCAACCTCCACCCTGAAGGGTGGTGGACGGTTTGGGTAACCTTAGGGAGATCCACCACGTTGGACAGATAATCTTAGGTGCTTAGCATCCCCAAATGCACAGCAGGCCAGAAATTGGACTCACAATTTAAGGTGATAAAAGACATAGATATAAAATGAAGGAAAAGTCCCAAGCTTTGCCTACTTTAAACTACCCATTAGGGATGTGTATGTCCAAGTAAAGAGTCAGCATTTTGTTTGTTTTTTAACAAAGACAGCCTCTAAGTTTCTGTTCTAGGAGTTGTTTTTTTCACATTTACTCTTACATAAGATTATGTTTCTACTAATGAATGACTTTATTTATTTTTTATTTTTTTATTTTTTTTGCGGTACTGGGGATCGAACTCAGGACCCTGCACTTGCTAGGCAAGCGCTTATTCCATTGAGCTATATCCCCAGCCCTAATGAATGACTGTAAAATTAAAGATTTATCATGCTACCCCTGCTTCGAAGCTCTTCAAAGACTATCTCATTTGAAATAAAAAAAAAACACAATTTATGAGCATCTGCAAGAATGTAATATCTTTCTACTTCACTACTATTCTAAATTAGTCACTATTGTTCTCTCTCTTGCTCACTGAGCTCTGGAAAATTTATTTCCTGATACATTTGTCTTTAAAACCATCCATACTTCTGTGATATTTGCTCCTAAAATAATTTTTTCACCTTCATGCACTGAAGTTAATGGCAGCATTAACAGAGCAGATAGGATTTGAGAAACCTCAAGGATTTTAGATTTCTCTCAGCTTGGCAGTCCTTTGAGATCCCTGAAAAAAGGAAATGCCAATACAGTCCTGTTCTTCTCTGAAGAAAGTGATATTCAACGCTGGACTGAAAGATTTTTCTTCAGATAATACACCACTGAAGAACAGATAAAAAGTCATCACCAAAAAAAGTCACCATGAACAAATAATCTGCAGAAACAATAGATAGCAAAACCTTGCCTGGGAAGAATTAAGATATTGAAATAATTAGATTAAGAATATAGAATCTACATATAAACAGAGGAAAGAGGAACATATGAGTAGTAACCAGAAAAAAAATGGCCATAAAATCTTGAATCAGGAAAAAAGAGGGCTCTTAGAACAAAATAATAAAGCTAGAGATAACAATGAATGCTAGGGTTGAAGACAGGAGAAGTGGGGATCAGGAGTGAGTGTGTGTCAAGGACCAAAATAAAATTATATAGGAAAAGTAGACTCTAATATTCTACAGTACAGTAGGGTGACCATACCCCACAATAATTTATTATGTTTTATGAAGACCTAGAATAGATGAGTTTGTATACCCAGTGTAAAATTGAGTATAAAATTATAGCAGCACAATCCTGTTTAATTTTTGTTTTCTTACACTATATTCTAACATTTTTAAAATTTAAAGTGCTCTCTATACACAAATTACACACGTCTTCCAAAATTCAATGTAGAATGTTTGAAATATATCCTAGACACAAATAATAGTATGTACTGAGTCACTTCTATTTGCTACGGACCTAAATGGATGATTTGATGGTTAACAGCTAATCTATTACTTATTTGACATTTTAATGGTTTGAAATATGAAATCTGTAGGTACATGGCAGATGTGATTTGGAGTAGGATTCTGGGTCAAGGAGGAAGCACTGAATTAAGTTGGATAAAAGAACGACATTTAACCTGGACTGGATATTTTGAAATAGAAGGTGCATAAATAGATTATTCCTTTAGACGTTATCAAGCTGGACAAAGGATGGGGTGGGAAACATGAAAATTCTCTCTCTGGTCTCATATGCCATATGGGAAAAAATCCTAACAGCTTTCACAAAACATATTTGAAAGCAGTAGCTGGAGAAAATTATCTGCTTGCTTGTACATGCCTTGGATTTTAATTGTTAAGTAAGATTCTGCTAAGAAACATGAACAGTATAAATTCTAAATTTCTGTAGCAAGGGTTCAATCCAACAAATGGCTGATTACTATGTATCACATAACATGATCTTCCATGAAAGATAAATAAAAAAAACCAACAGATTTTTCTCCCCTATCTCAGAGAGATCTGCTCTGACCTCAGACATATGTTAGATTTCTATCATTCATGATATGAGGGAGATGAATTAGCTTGTATGATGCATCACTGCAATGTCTGCTAATTATTATAAAGTAGGGGGAGGGTTCTTTTAAGTCAGAGCAGAAAAATGATACTAACAGCAAATAATTTGTTTTAGATTTCTTTATTTGCATGGGTACATTGATATCTCTTTTTAAATATATTTGTTTGGAATCGTATTTGTTGTTTCCTTACTGGGACAAATTGGATCTATCTACTAGGCTTTCTCTATCACTGCATTTCCAAGTTTGAAGAAAGAGAAAAATGGGGATATTTCTTTGTATGTATTTACAGGCATCTGCTGCTCTGCTCTCTGGAACCATCAGGGACCAGCAGGGATGCTTGTGCCTAGCTCAACAGGATCATTTCCAGGTTGTGCCGCTTCCCTGGGGATCAGTGAAGGAAGAAGTTTGGCCTTTTTTCTTTTTTTTTTTTTTTTTTATGGCCTTTTTTCTTACAATGATAATGGCATGAGGAATCCCGGCTTAACATCAAAGTCAACTTGAGAGTGTTGTATGCAAGTAATAACACTTTAATTTGTGGCTCCGGTGAACCCTGAAATAATGAACAAGAAAATGATACTGCCTAAGAGAAGAGAACATCGCGAAACTAGTTTGGACAAGTTGTTCCCAGTACTTGTCTCTGGCCCTGTTTCAGGGACTTTATGTATCTTTAACTGAACGATCCTGTTACAGCTTCCTCTAGACACATTTAGCTCTTAAAAATTTTCAGTTAATGTAGCAAGCTGTGTATTACGTCCTGTAGATAGTACATAATTGCTCAAGCTCTTTGACTTCCTGATTCTTTTCAGGTACATCTGCAGGACTCCTTAACCTTTCGTACTGACAAACCAGAGGCTGGTGCCTACAACGGAGACCTCACAGCCCCACCAGCTCCTCCATAAATCATGAGAGCAAGACAAGAATGAGTGCTAGGAGACTTGCCTCAAATCAGGATGTGTAATCACGCACTAGACTCAAAAGGATTGCGTGACTTGTTGAAACTGTGGCAGAAAATTAAATGAGCAGAATAAAAATCCCTTATTTCTTCCCCACTGTAGATTAGTTTTCTCAATCTAAGCAGACGTAACTGAAAGTGAAATGGTGCTATTCACTAACTTAGTAGACCAGCCTGTCAAGCATTGCCGTCTGTTCCCATGCGGTGCATTGTAGGGCTGACACACATTTAGCCTTTGAAGAAAAGACATATATTTGCATCCGTGTGCCATGAAATCCATTTAAATCTGGCAATGTACCACGATGCTTTGTTAGCAATTATAAATTCACAGTGGTAGCTGATAAAAACAGAGTCATAAATGGAATGTCAGGATAAATGAGGATCACTTGCTAGCAACTGTCTATTCAGTTGCCAAAAATTAAACAGTTTGAGTTTCATTGTGGTATTAGTGCTACTGCTTAGAAACCAGCAGTTAATTCTCATACCCCCTGCCGTCCCCACCACTGCTCTCCTGAAGCAAACAGACTCGGATTCCAGTGCACAGAGATGGCTTCAAGAAAGACACTCTTTCTCTAACGGAAGGTGTCTAAAAAGAAACTGCATCTTTCTTAGATTATAGCACTTTAAGCCATACAAATGGGGACTAAAATAGAGTACTAGTATTTACTTAAGTATAACTGTCCAATATATTAAAAATAACATCTTTGTATTTTGAAATTAAACACAGTGATTCAGTCAAACTAAAAATATCCAAATATAGATCACTGTGCTCTTCCTGAAATGGATAAATCCTGTGATTGCTACCCAGGTGGGTAGTATTGCGTTTAATAGCAGTCACTTTATGTAAATCTCCGGAGCAGACTCTAAAGCCCTATTTTATTTTTAAGTAGAATTCATAGCTCAAAGCCTCTGGGATAACAAAGGTAACATTTTTAACATCCCTATTTTTCCTTTACACCAATTCTCAATCAACTCTTCTAGCTTTCTCAAGTATGCATATTACATTCTGCAAAAAACTTCCCTTAGAAACAAGTAATTACCTAAAATCACCTCAACGTCTATGCCTCTGTGTACTCTGAACTCTGTTTGTTTAATTTCCTATTTCAAAATACCTTCTCTTTTTCCAATTCTTTCTCGACATGGTTTTCCTTATTTCATCCTATGGACTTTGCAGATGATAGCAATTACTGGCAAATGAATAATATACAGAGTAAAATGTGATTACTTCAAATTCTAACCTTATTTTTATTACAAAACAGCAACTTAAATTATACTGAAATAGGCTGTTTTGTTATTTCTACATTTGGAGAAAGTGCATCTTTATTTGGAATACTAATGAGAAAATGAGAGTTAGATATTTTATTATCTAATTTTGAGAATACATGAAAATGAAATTAGGTACTTTCTTGGTAGCGTGAAGTTGTATTTCACATGATACACCTGCAGGACTAGAGTTGTTTGTTGAACTTACACATAAACATTCTTCTGAAAAATTGTTTGTAATCTTAATGGCAATCCACAATGATGAATGAATGCGCACGGTGAACTGAGAAGCAGGATGAGCTCATTAATCAATTCAATTCAGTACCTGTCGCAAGTAACGTTAGAGTTATCTATTTCCTCCTCATATCTGAAAAGGCTTAGTTGCCAGATGACTATTGATAAAATGACATAATGAAAAACACAATCTGAAATTGAAGTATATTTGCTTTCATCTAATGTTCTTGAATATAAAAGAAGAATAATTTTTGGTGTTACACAGACTCTTAGATGTCAATAACAGACAAGTATTTTACATAAAATTAGAACAAAGATATGAACTAAATATTTTTTTTTTTACTAAATGCAGTATATGCACCATATTCATATGCTGATGGCTGGGGATATAGCTTAGTGGCATATCACAAGGCTGTGAGTTCTATTCCTGGTACCAAAAATCCTCCAACAAACTAGAGGCAAATTCATATGTTGATAAGTCTCAAATGTAAATATTAGGCCTGTGTCCTATTTCTAAGTCTGTATTTTAAGTCATGGGCTCTCATCTGAATTTCACCTGCACAGCCTAATGATATCTGTCAATCTTAATGCTTTAACCAAAATCACTAGTTTAACCTCGATTGTACCCTTTTCCTTTCCTCTCATGTCTAACCTCTGAGCAAGTAAGGTAGATCCACTTCTGGTACATGTCCACGTGCTTTTACCCTTCCGATTACTGTTGCCTCATTCTCGTTCCATTGAGTTCTGGGTAAGATGATGACTGTCATTTCATTTATTGTCCTTTTCCGGTTTTGCCTTCTATTTCCATTATCAGTAGCATGTCATGGGCCGTGACCTAAATAATGCCTAAAAATAAAATCAAACCGTGCTAACACACTGAAAACAGCATAAACTACCCAAACACAAAACAACAAAACCATTAGCCTTTCTTCACTTTGATTGTCAAAAGCTTTTGAATCCATGTGCATACTAGCTCTTGTTAAACAAACATTCAATCCTTAGGTTAATCAGCATCACCATGACTTATTATGTTCCAATATTATTTAAGTGCTTTGGGTTCTTTAACAATGGGAAGTGTATTCTCCCCTTCACAGCTGTTTACACAACTATTCTCTGCTTAGAATTTACTTCTGCCCTGCTTTCACAAGGCAGGTCCTCTTGCCATTCATGTCTCTCTTGAATGCTATTTCCAGCATCAAGCTATTCCCTGATGTCCCAGACTCAGCTACTGTCCCTGGCAATCTCTATCTCATTACTCTGTTTGAATTTCCTATCTAACACTTATTGCTATCTGACATTTTCTTAAGTATTTATTTATTTTATTTCTATTGACTCTCACCCATAAGCTTCATTAGACCATGAAATTTAGTGTCTTTTTCCTCCTGCTACCCTCAAGGTATGTAATAGTAATTGATGCACACGGGCATTCTAAAAGTACTTACCAAAATGATTAATGGATGATATATTTGCAGCTGCTTAAATACAATAACTCTGGTAAGTATGAGCTAGTCAGAAAATAATTTGCAAACAATGGTAAAAATGTTGAATGTACCTGCCAGCATAGTGTTCCAGAAATTAAAATCATTCTGTATTTCATGTTTGGAGTATATTGAAATATTTGTAGGTTTACCTTGTCCTTTTAGACTGTAAAAATTAAAAAAAGAAAAATATAATTAATAAATGTGTCTGTATTATATTATTTAACGGTTTTATATTCCATGCAATGATTTAGTTATTTTACATATATTAACTGACTTGATTTATAATACCCTAATTAAAGTTTGTTTTATAGATGTAGAACCTAAATTGTGAAATATTACACAAATATCATATGTTTCCATTACTAATAAATAGCACATCTGGGTATCAAACCTAAACACTGTGGATTTCTTGTGCTCATAAAATCTAAATTACATTTCCTCTCAAGTTAAAACACATCTGAAATCATTCTAACAACATTCACTGATCATCTACTGAACGCTCACTGTCTGAGGAAGAGTAGATTGAAAGGCAAGCATTACACACTGATATTCCAGGGACAGCTTTTTTCCTTAATGGGCTAGCAGAAGAGCTAACAATCAGTGAAATATTGATTATAATAAGCATGAAAAATATTAAATGAAAAGTTATGGGGCTAAGGGAATGCATAAAAACACATACAATAACTCCTGGAATATGTGGTGGAAGGACACTTATCAGTCACAGGAACCCAGAAGAGCTTATGTTTAAGCTAAATTCAGGAGACACAGTTAAGATAAGAGCAGGCATGCTCCAGGCAGAGCAGTACAACAGGTAAACAGTAAACCTCAAGCCCCTATGGCCTGTGTTTTGGGTTATAGGAGCTCACTGAGGAACACGCACTCTTACTATGACATATTCTTGTCTATCAGTATCACACACTGTAAGGTGAACCAGTCTTCTAATTCCTATAATTGGTAGGCTTCTAGTCTTAACAATAACTAAGCTAACCACAGGTAAATTCAAGAGCGAGACACAAAAAATATTTAACTAAGGAATCTTAAATCTTTGCTAAAAGCCTTTAAAGCATTCACATACTAGATCAAATTTTAAGAATCTTATTAAATGAAAAAAACATCAAAAAACTTTCTTACATTTAACAGTTAAATTTAGCACAAGAAAATTTAAATTAAGATTAACTTTAATAATTTAATACCCCCGAGCAAAACTAAAACTATTTTCATGATGAATATAATAACATATTGTAAGAATACTTATTAAAATAATCATGATCAGCTTTGTTTCTTAAATATTGAATCTGTGGTATCTCTGCACTATTATTTTGTAACATAATTTGTAGAAAAGAAATACTTGTCTTAAATTGGCTTGGTGTGCAGCTGTGTGTAGAAGTCTATGTGTGTACATGAGTTTATTTTCCCCTGTTGAATGCTTTTACTGTTAGAACAGAGACAGACCCTAAGCAGGCTGTACTACAGACTATACTTAGTATCACTTAGTGCTCTAACTCCACGGAGGAACTCTTGGTACGACTAATCAAATATGGGTAAAATAAAGATAATATTGAAATAAATTCTACACAACAGATTTCAAGAAATCATTCGAATGGTGGAACCTAGTGTAACAAAAAGTTTTAAAAGGAATTAATTTCCTTTTTGTGTTAGTTTGTGACAGAACAAAATGAACAGTTCAACACTTTACTGCTTACTGGTTCATTTATTTTCAAGAGATGAGGGTCTGTCTCATGATTAATTACCCAACCTTCAGCAGCTGTGGTTGATGCTAAAGAACATCCCATCAGAAAGTTGAAAAAAATTTAAAGACATTTATCAAAGTTTCCATTTTGAGCCCAGAGAAACAATAAAGTGGATATTGACTTCTCTTGAGGAATGGATCATGATTTATTGATCCAAAGGGAGAAGCAATATTTACCTTTAGTGAAAATGGTTCTTGATGTCCAATGAAATGAAAAATTTCATACATTAGCTATAATCAGAAATCTCTGAAATCTGTTGAATGATGACACTATTTAATAAATTGGATTTATATTTTAAGTTTATAAAAATATGTGTATATTTTAAGAAACAGTAATACACAGAGCATTAAAAGGCAAAAAGTGCCCCTAATTTCCTGTTAAAGGAAAAACATCTGTTACTACTTTTTAGTTTCATGTCAGTAAATTTTCCTATAAAAATAATTCAGTGTGTTTATATATGTAAATTCTGATTGAAAGCTTGGTAAAAATAAAATATGGAGTTGGGATTAACATTCCCAAATACACATTTCTGCTTCCTATAAATTATGCATCCATTGACATCTGACCTGCCATATCTTATATATAATGAATGTATGTCTATGTCCCTCTGGTATTGTGATTATCCCCAAAACTTGGTTTGGTAAATGATATGAGATATACACATATCTCCCAAAGTCTGTAAGGTGTTTAAGAAATCAATGTTTATCATTCTAAGCCAGGGAGCTATAAAGATATTGGGCCACTGTTACTATTGCAAGATGATTAATATATCCTCAAATATATTAACAATTTGTTCTAAATCTTTTCTATCAAAACTGTAAGATGAGATTTTACCCCATTTTGGGGGTAAGGGGCAGGAGAACATGCCTCTATGTGGGTGAAGGTAAAGACTAGTTCTTGCAACTGGAACCAGAATAGTATCTTTAGTTTCTCAGATTCTATTCCCTACAGGGTGATGTAATAATAGCCAGATGATACCTCTGCATGCAGAAAGAGGTATTTCAGCAGAAGTACATTCAATTTAGGAAATTTGACTTAGTATAGGGCTACTGGAGATCTGCTCTACATCCAGTCCATAGAGAGTCACTTTACTTTTATTCTGGATTAATAGTAATTCTTTTGATGTGACAGAAAGACGACTGTACAATCATGGAAGATCAGTGAGGTATAGGACTTACTCTATTTATAGTTGCCAAGAAATGAATCTGCCGTCTGATGTAGTGGAGAAGAGTATCTTTAGGAAAAGACTGTCAGTTCCCTTGGCTCTGAGTATTTATTGTGCAGAAATATAAGATATTTTGAGTACATATATCCAGATGTGTCCATGTATTTGCATAAAATATTTTATATGCGTATGTGCATTTGGATCTGCATATTCTATATGCATACCCTACATTTTACGAAATTAAAATCTTACTGTTAACTTTGCTCATAATCCCATGCTGTCACCAAAAAAGATAATACATTCCTTATGTACATGTATGTTTTCCTTGAAAACAAAAGTATTAATGATAGCTTATCATGTTATGGTGTAACAAAACCATAAAATAAAGTTGGTATTTTTCTACTATTGGATATGTGGAGAGTTTGCCAATATTTAATGATGTATCATGCTATATAAACCAGTATTTCATGCCATAGGCCCTTACAGTCTATTAATCTTGGAAGTTTAAGATTGGAAACCCGGTAACATTTTCCAAAGATTAGTGTTGCTGTAACACTTTCTTCATCTGTTCACTTAATAAATATATTTCTCATAATTATACAGGTCATTAGTGAGAAATCACTTTGTTTACCAAAATCAACTAAACAATGTTTGGATTTCTAGTGCACTAAATTTTACTGTCTAAAATATATGTTCCTTCAACTAATGATGAATATTGTCTCACGATTAGGACCTTGCAGGCTATCAGTCAGTGAAAGATGTTTCCATATTTTTAAATATTGTGGCTTTGAAACAGATGAGGGATAAATTGTCCTTGACCCTAGAAGAAGAAGAACAGCAACAGAAATGTCTACATATGATTTGTAGTTTAAAATGTTTATTACACGTCAGTCTTTCTCAAATATCTCTAGAGACTCCTAAAGCTTTAGCAGCACGCAAGCACTTACTGGCCACACATGTCTTAAGTGGGACAGTCAGATAAATATAGGGCACCTGATAAAGCTGCAGTTTCACAGAAAAATTTTGTAAGCTATAAGTATTCGGAAATATGGCCTGCAACATCCTTATACTAATAAAATATGTGTTATTTATCTGGAACTCAAAATTAACTACACCTTCATTTCTGTGTGAGCAATATGACAATATTAATATGAGCAAGAAAACTCAGGTGCTGAAAATGAACCATCAGCGGTTCAAAACTAGAAGATTCTATAACTGATTTTTACATTTGCAAAAGCCAAGTAGCTGCTTTTCTTGTCTGTGTCCCTGATTTTGACCAACGGATAGACTTTTGGGGAGTGGAACAGGTCAAAGTATACCTTGTTCTCAGTGAGTCTGACTCAATTTAGCAATTTTCTTAGTTATTCCAAAGAATCAGCTTTTTTTTCAGAGATTTTTCTCTGTCGGTTTTCTATTTTCCTGTTCATTGACTTCCACTTTGGTCTTAATTATTTTCTTTCTAATATCTATTACTTATTTCTTTTGCTTTTGTTTTTCTAGTATTTTAAATGAAAACAATTGTAAAATATCTGTCTAAAGCCTTTATTCTTTTCTGATGTGGGCAATAAATATAGGAAACAAAATAACTGATTCTCAGATATTTCTTAATGGAACAACACAAGTTTCTAATCTATTAAAGTTCTGTGTATATTTTTTTCCTTAGTTCTAAATAGTTTTTAATTTTTCTTTTGATTTCTTACTTACCCCATACGTTAATTAAATATCTTTTGTTTAGATTGTGTGGATTTTCACAGAATTCTCTTATTATTTTCTGTTTTTAATTCTATTGAATATCAATGACTACATTTTTTCTGGCTATAGTTCTTTTAATTTTATCAAGAATATCTTATACCCAAAATATGATCCCTCTTGATAAATATTGTAAGAATACATGCTTAAAAGTCAATATTTATTTTGCAACTATTACACTGAATGTTCTCTATTAACTAAATTCTAAACATTTAGACTATACATAAATTTAAATTTACATAAATATGAGTTTAAAAGGCAAATAATTTGATAGAAAAATGGGCAAACTGAGTTTTTATTTTACCAAATGAAACATGAAATAACAAAGCTATGAAAAGACACCAAAATTCCTTAGTAAATGGAGAAAGACAAGGTAAGACCACATTCAAATACAGATTTACTCTCTATCTGCAAAGCCTAAAGTTGAAGTTACCTATGTTAAAGAGCATATAACTCAATGAAGCCATTGGAACGCGTACACTTTTGGTTGGAGTGTATTAGTTTAGTCGTTTTAGTGAACAACTTTTTGCTGTTCTTTTCAATGATTTTATTTTGTTAACATATCCATATCATACATTTTATAATCTGAGTCATTGGTTATTATAAAGTTCACTTTTTAAAAATATTTTCCTACTGTTGGGCAATCATCATTACTGTCCTCTCTGCAATACTTCTCCTCCTGTAAACCTGAAGCTCTCTTGGAATTGTGTTTTAAACCTGCAAACATACATGCTCTGTTTCTCAGAATGTCCCACCCCTGTTACATACTACAGAGTGTTTGTGCTTCTGTGGTGGCATATCAGACTGCAGGAACATTCTGAGAAGAAATAAGCTGGGAGACATACAAGTGAATTCTCATAAGAAAAGTGACAGATCATTTAACAGTCCTAAAATAGTATTATAAAACCACATGTAAGGACATAGACATATCTTAAATGCATCGTAAATTTTAAAAAAAGAGGGACAGAAAAGAGAAAAAGAAAATCAAATCATGGACAGTTACATACACAGAGTCAATACTTTTAGAGCACTTATGTATGATAAATACAGAACTCAGGGAGGAAGTAACTGTAACAGAAGAAGGTGTAACATGTGTGAACACACAGATAGGTTAGTAGTTTTCATTACACTACTATGCTTCATAATTTTAAATGTAACACAATTGCCTCACTCAGTTTTTGCTCAATAAATTCTTATGAAATCAATAACATATTTAATGACTTAAATTTTACAATTCAAGATGATGAAAGAAATACAATGGTAATAATATTACTACCATGATGAATATTTATTTAAAGTTTTTGTTATGCTGTGGGCAATTTCCTTTGGATGAAATACCTAAAATTTGACTTAGTAGATATACATGCTTTCTAATTACTTATATATGTTGCAAATATGCATTTAATATTTGTGTCAATATTTCTTTCTACCTGAAATATGATTTATACATTAAAACTACCTATATTCTTTTAGCAACATATTTGCTAATTTAATTACATTATATTCTAATGTAAAATATTATTCTTTTGCATGTTGGTGATTATTTTCCATTTACAGTAAATATTTGTTTCAATTTCTTAACAATTTCCGTGGACATTTTGCAATACAAAAGTAAATCTGAAGCTCATTGTCATTGTAAACAATATCCACAGCGCTGTTTTTAATTTAAGTACAGGGATTTATAAAGCTCAACTTCTTATATTTAACTTTTTCCACTAAAAATAGCTGGGTCAAATTGGCTTTTAGTTCTGTGAGAAATCTCCATCCTGACATCCATAGTGATTGTACTGGTTCCCATTCCCACTAATAATGAAGGAGGGTTCCTTTTCACCATAGCTATGCCATCATTTGGTATTCTTTAATATCTTAATGATTGCCTTTCTTTCTAGTGTAACATGAAGTCTTAACATTGTTTTAATTTGTTTTCTCAGATGGCCAGAAATGTTGAACATTTTTTCATATGTTTGTTGGTACTTCCTCTGGGAAGTTTCTGTTCATTTCATGTGCTCATTTCTCGAGTGGGTCTTTTGTTTTTGGCAGCCTAATTTCTTTGGGTTCTTTATATAGTCTAGATATTAGTCCTCTGAGGAATAACAGGCAAAGCTTTTGCCTATTTGTAAGTTGTGGCTTCACTCTACTGATTGCTTCCTTTGCTGTGCAGAAGCTTTTCACTTTGATGTAATCTTTTTCCTTGATTCTTGATGTTACTTCTTGTGCAATTGCTGTTCTGTTCAGAAAGTCCTGGACTACATCTGTGACTTCAAATGTTTTACCTATTTTATATTTCCATAAGTTCATTGTTATTGTTTTAATGTTTAGATCTTCCCTCTATTTTGACTTTAGTTTTGTTATTGAGTGCCCCAACAAGGTGTTTAACTCTGTACTAAAAAGTAACTATTTTACTTAAATAAAGAAGATGTTCAATATGTGCCCTTCTGACTTTACAGGTGTCAAAATGGTATCAATATTCAGCATACACAGTGTGTATCATCTGGCTATCTTAGAGAACAGACACGTACACACAGTGTTGTAGCTCAGTGTCAATACATTATACATTTGAAATCTAAATTTATATAACCCGATAGTGTTATTTTGTAGATTTATTGAGAGAACTTGAGGAATTGTCGGGCTGCCCTTGTAGAAGAAATAAGGAATTTCAACATTACATGAGGGGCTTTAAAGAGTCAACACAGGGATATATTCCAAAATAGCTGTACTCAGAGTCACCAGAGAGAAGCTCATTCCTGATACTGACCAAATATTTTTGTGAAAAGGAAACCAGCCCATGTTACACTCTTTGAAGATGCCTGTGTATTAAAAGAGTAGCATTTGAGTCAGAGCATTAGGAGAGATTCACCCTTAAAATGGACAAAGACCATTCAGTCAGCTGAGAGCCTCAACAGAGCCAGAAGGCAGAGGAAAGGTGAATTTATGGTATCTCCCGGAGCTGAGACTCTCCCCCTCCTCGTTCTTCATCAGAACTTCAGGTCCTCCAGCTTTTTACCTCTTGGATTTGCACGCGTGGCTCCCAGACTGTTTGCCCTTTAATAGAGAGTTCCGGCTTTGGCTTCCCTAGTTCTGCACAGGGCTTGGACACAGCCATGCTATGTGCTTTACTGGTTCTTCAGCTTGAAGCCTAGCACTGGACTTAGCTGTATGGGCCAATTCCCTAAAGATCTCTCTTATGTGCCTCTTTCTCTGTTTCTATATCTGGTCTCTGTCTCTTATGTCTATACCTATGTCTAATCTACGTCTACATTTCATGTCTGTGTCCGCGTTTCTATCTACATCTATCTGTAACAATATTTGAACCTAGATCTCATAGCCTGGGTCTCTCTGGAGGTACTTGGTAAATACATAGATAAAATGCTCCACGAGGGGCCAGGTATAGTGAGGCACACCTATAATTTCCACATGTGGCAGGCTGAGGCAGGAGGATCATGTGATTTTGAGCCAGTCTGGGATACACAGTAAGTTCAAGGCTAACCTGAACTACGCAGTGAATCCCTGTATCAAGAAAGACAATGCTCCACTCGTCTCTGAAAAGGAATTCATTTCAGGAGGGAGGGTAACAGACCCCCTTAGAGAACGTACCGGGTGCGGACCTCTGGTGATTTATGGCAGTTTATAAACACTTTGATTTTCAACTTATTTCACAACTTCGTTAAAATGATTCTCAGTGTTTTCCTTACTTTCATTATTGACTTAAACCTTTATTTTAAAAGCATATACCATATGTTTTCATTAATCAAAAGCACTTTGACTAAGATTTGGTTGTGATTCTTTTATTTCACATGAAATCACAGGTTTTGACATTTGAATTTTGAAGCATGGGCCAATTCTTCTCAAAGATATACTTAAAAATTACAAAATAGGGCTGGGGATTTGGTTTAGTGGCATAAGCACCTGCCTGGCAAGCACAAGGTTCTGAGTTTGATCCCCAGTACAGCAAAATAAATAAATAAATAAATAAATAAATAAATAAATATAAAAATTACAAACTATAATTTAGGAAAGGACACAGACGAGGAATGTGATTCATTCCATGGAACACTGAATAATTTTTGTTTTCCCAATTTTGGTTCAAAGTTTCAAAAGGACTAGCTTTATTTTTCATCCTGGAGCTTTATGTTTCTAGAGGAGTTCAAAAGTGCGTTGGCAAAGAGCTAGATGTTTTTATAGACAACTTGCACACATATGTTTTCCTCCTTTGTTAAACAAGTCTGTCTTGGTATCATAGGGGCTAAAGACGAGGGAATATTTTTCTTATGTTAGCAAGCATTACTGCTCTGGGTGCCATTTGCCTTCTGCCAGCGACTGATAGGCACGTAATATTTGGAAAGTGAAAATGAGTGAGAGGGTATTGTAGCAACAGCAGTGCATAATGCTGCTTTAGAGTTCAGCTGACCAAAATGTACAGGATGGAGAAACAGACCCTGTCTTGATTTTTATTCACTGACAGTGAAGCTGCTCTTTCATGATGGCTCTGACTTTCAGGGTGAATTCTTAAACATTTTGAATTCTGGGTTGCAGAAGCACATGCTAAATCTCCAATACAATTTTTCTGTGATGTGATCTAAACCTCTTGTGATATAATGTTTACTTTCATACTTTGAGATGTTTGAACAACTTGGGAAATGAACGATTTCTTCTAGTAAGTTCTTTGTGCTTGTGATGTCAAAAGGTTTTATTTTTCTGAAATGAACACTAATAAACATGATTCTTCCCAGTGTGGACCCTTGCTAGGTGCTCTCCTCTAGGCACTGCTGTGCGCCCTTTAGGTGTACTAAAAAATGATCCTAGCAACAATTCAATAGTGTAACACTGATATCATCCTCTTTGAAAGAGAAGGTAACTGAGGTACATAGTAAGTTTTCCCTCACATGTGACTATTAAGTTGTGCAGCTTGATTTTAAACTAAACAGTCTTGTTACACAGCCTGTACTTCTAATTAAGGAACCTAAATTCACACTTGTTTTATTCAACTGGTCCTGTGGATTTCAAGATAAAGCCAGTTACCGAGTATAGTACTTTGCAACTCCGTAAGTTGCAAATTAAATGGTCTATAAATTCCATTATTTTACAGAGCTAATCTGAGACTTCAGTATTCCTTCTCAGTCAATGTGGATTTCTTCAACTTTGATCTACCCCCAAGTAAATGAGTAAGAACTAATCTTTCATCCATAGGCCAGTGTGCATTTCCCTATTTGCTTTGTTATTTACGCCCACAAAGACTGAGGCAGAGGTATGTCACATTCAGTTTGCCCCTGTGTCTTTCTCATACCTACAGTGAGCACGTGATTGGTGTGATACAACTGGTGAAGAAAACTCTGCGTATGGAGAGTCGATACAATTGGTGAGAGTAGGATGAGGAGATGCTTCATTTGGGAAGCACTTCTAGGTCTTTCATTATCGAGCCATGTGGTACATTTTAGAGGTTGATTCAACTTGGTAGTTGCCAAGGAAGCCAAAAGTTTATAAAAGCCTTCATAATATCATAGACAGAGACAAAAAGCCAATTAGAAAATAAGCATACAGTATTCAGTCAGTAAGGACAAAAAAATACTTGCTTTATATTCATTATATAAAAGATAGAAAGCTAAATGTACAACAGCAATGTATTAGGCAGGTTAAAAATGGTGATAAAGGGTGCAGCTGTCCAGAGCAAAGGCGGGCTCTTAAAAATGTAGTGGTATACAGCATCCTCATCAACCTCATTCACTGGATCCGGCACCACACAGCTTTTGGCTTTTCCTGAAATGCAACATGACCTGAAAGTTAAATATTTTAAAGTGATTCAGAACATCAAGGCGGGCATCACAGTGCAACTAAAGACACTCAGGAAAGGAGCTGCAGAACCGTTTCAGTAAGAGGCGAGAACAAAGGTGTAAGTGTATGCAAAGCCATGACATATTTTCCCATAGATTAATAGCAATCTGTCAATAATAGCAATAAATATAATCTTTATTATTATATTTTTTGATTTAAACATTCACTGTATTTTTATCACACCTGTAGATAAAATCATCACAAAGCAACTGTAGTAATGAGTTGAAAAATTACCACTGCTGGAGGCACATGTTGCTAATGTGAACATCATTAGCATGGTTATATTATTTCCTATTCCTCTGAAGTGCTTCACACATATTAATTATAAAGAAAAGGTCTATAGCACATACAGCTACACTGTAGTGGATTCTTACATTAAATAAGAGAAAATAATACCCTCATGATTACTGAGGTGCATTGGAGACAATAATGCTTTCACATCTGCCAAGACTTTTCAGTCAGATTTACCATTTTGTAGATGAAACTATCACTATGTGTAAGTTGTTACTAAAACTGCTAAATGATGCTTATTCTTATAAAGAGTATTGCACTCTATAGAAAAGTGACATTAATGTTGTTCAGAAAAACTGAAGCTTCGATATGCTCTTGGGAACAATTAGGATGCTGCCACATAACGACTAGACTTATCTATTTAAGCTGGTTTTCTGTATCATGGGAAGTACAAGGGTAATTATCAAAATGGATGTAAATGAAACATTCAGTTTAGAAACTAGTTGAACCAGTTACTCTCCAAGAATAGATAAGGACCAGCAAATCTTAGCCAGTTTGCACGAATTTTATTTCCAAAGTGAGCAATCATCACTCCATAAATATTTATTTATTAAATGTATGAAATGTGGCTAGTTCAAGCTGTACAAGAATACTGGAGACAAAAATCATTTAACAACTCACAGAAAATTCTTAAGAGATCGTTCTGCACTACAAGCTCACTTTGCAACAATATCTAATGATACGAGATACCATTATGAAAGCACAGACCACAAAGTGTACTAAATCTTGTGTCTTTTTCTCCAATAAAATCGGCTAAGTTTCATTCTTGACCCTAGTCACAAAGGACAGGAAAAAATAAAATTACTGAATTCTCTGAAGACAGGCAAATATATGCAAGTTTTTCTTTTTTAAATAAGTACTTTATATATCTACTTAGTCACTTTTTATATTTTTGACTCAGTACCAAATTAAAAAAAAAAAAAACACTTCCCCTTCTGATTTTCCCCACTGTGGTCATCAGGAAAAACCCTGGACTCTCTTCCTTCTTATATCTTCATGCAGAGCTTTCAGGGTCAAGTGGTTCCTGGCCAAGACAGAAAAAGGCAGTCATCTCATCTTCCTGGGGATTCAGATGAAAGCTGGGAGGAACATTAGGTGTTACTCCATGAGGAGACACTGGAAGAGAAGTAGCTCTGTGTCTTAGGAATTTGAAAAGGTTGCAGGCATATTTATGCTATGTAAAGGTCACAGTCTTCTGACCATATCAAGTGGAAGATGTCACCACTCTCTGCACAGTGGTGCATGTTCCTTAGGAATCTAGTTTTTCATGTTCAATGATCTATAGTAATGAGTTTTTTCAATGAATATATAAAAGATTTTTAAAGGGAAACAACTTTTCTCCTTGTATAATAATAGAAAGGGAAGTTACTGTCTTTTTTTCTCTGCCTTCTCTAATTTGCCCCATTTTAAATTCCATTAACTTAACCTCATGATTATGACCAATACAAACTAAAACATGAAATGTGAATGGGAGAGGGAACATTATAATAAAGTAAATGGAAAAAGAAGCATAAAAGGTAATGCTGCTGTGCATTCTGTTCTCAAAAGACCTGAGTCTTCTGGGTTGAGGTTATTATTCTTATTTTTATGGGAAAGTAAGTAACCTGCAGGTTAAAGAGTTTGTGTAATTGATTCACAGTTAGAAATTAATGTTGGAGTATTTAAATACAATATTTGATAGTTGAAGGATATGGATTCAAATCCCAGTTCTGTTAAATCCTCAAGTAGTGGTAAATTGATAGGTTGTTTAACCTCTGCAGTATAGAAATGTACTCTGCCAACTTAAGTGATCTAAATTTTAAGCATTTCATTGGTTTGGAGATTTGCTTTCAGTTAAATAATAGGTGCTTTAGGCTCTTGGAAGGTGGTATTTGTGTGGGAGGAGAGTAACAGGAACAAATAAAAATGTGTCAACAATGTTGTCATACACATGGCCCTAGGTTAAATAATTTCTACCTTTCTGAACATTCTTTTCTAAGTGATGGATATTTGTTATGACAGCTGTAGTATCAGTTACTTCTCCTAAAGCATGAATGAATTGTGCTGGGTGACAGGATAGCATGGTGATTAATGGGCTGGTCTCTGCGTTCCCACTGACTACAGTTCGAGCCTGGGTGTACCACTACTGCATAGGTAACTCTGAGTAACTACTCAGCTTGTGTGTATCTTATTTTTCATCTATAAAATAACTCTAGCAATGGTATTACATGAATATTAAATTATTAGATATATGAAAACACTGAACATGCGTGGCATATACTAAGTATTACATACATGATATCAATTCTCATTATTGCCAAATCAGGTCTGTTCATTGTTCTTTTGCCAATATAGTATACATTGAAAGATACAAATATGTCACAAATTTTGTTCAAGTACCAATTCCTGATAGTCCCAATTTAAATTTAGTTCTGGAGTGCATTTGCTTATCCTCATTAATTTTATATGTGTTTCTGTCTACAGAGACATCCCAGTTCCCAGAATCATTACCCATGTGCAAGAGTTTATAATGCTCTCAACTGTCTCCTGGCATTAACAATCTTATCACTCATAACAGATTATTACTAGCAGAAAATGATTGTTTCAATACTTTTTGTTTGTATGATATATCCATGGATGATACACAGAAAGTTAGTTTATTAAAATTTTTCCCCGATTGAATTCTAGAAGCAAAGTATATTGAGAGCAGTCTAGCAGTTAAAGCACATATTTATTTTCTATGAATGATAATTGTCAGGTTCTCAGTTCTCAACCTGTAATATTTCTTTCATTTTGTTTAAATTTCTCTTAAAGACAATCAAGAAAGACAACTTTTCTTCCCTGATTGAGCCCTGTATATACAGTGTTAGCGTCACTTTCAA
The DNA here is from genome assembly GCA_004027595.1 of Dinomys branickii. Taxonomy (NCBI): domain Eukaryota; kingdom Metazoa; phylum Chordata; class Mammalia; order Rodentia; family Dinomyidae; genus Dinomys; species Dinomys branickii. The sequence goes on along the minus strand of PVLD010002754.1, from coordinate 95,901 downwards.
AGGGAGGAGGTGTTTGGCCAAAGTGTGGATTTAATAAAAGTATTAGAGGGGACCAAGTGAGCATAATATGTTTTCTTCCATTTTATCTGATATAAATTATCATCTGGGATGATCCTCTAGTTGCCAAACCTAAACTGTCACGAGTAAAGATGTGATTATATAATAAATGTTCATAGATATTGTTGTATGAACAAGACATTTTAAAAAATTGTTTTCACTTTAATAGCCATGTTTTCCAAAACATTTTCTCATTCTTCTACTGCTAAATGAATTTGGAGTTATTAATAATAAAATAGATTTTCTAACATTTAATTTTAATAGTCTAAAAAAATTGGGCCCCACACCAGCTCCAATAGCCTAAGTCCCTGTGTTTTGGGCATTGGCCTCTCTGTAGGTCCCTTAAAACGATCCTCAGTTGGTCCCTGCTTCATATCTGCACCAGAGCCCCTCAAAGGGAGCATTTTTGTGTAGCTTTGCTGGAGGTGCAGCAATTCCGGTGCGGCCCTTTTGCTCTGCACTTGCGTCGTCAGCTTCAGCTACAGTCCTGGATTCTGTTACAGTTTCGAGTCACTTCCACAGTCATGTGTTCTTTAGCCTTCAGAAGGCTCCTGGCAAGGTCTGCATTTCCAGTTGTTTTTCTTTGTTTTGTTTTTCAGCTTAAGCTTGAGTCAAGGGCATCACATACGCTAAGCAAGTGCTTTATCCCCACCACTGCTGAGGTCACCAAGTGGTCTCCTCATTCTTTCTTAGCTAGGGTGACACATCCCCAGCATGGGAGAACTACATGTCACTCTGTCAGCTAACTCCGAAGAAGTTCTACCTAGGCTTCCTTCCGCATCATTTTCCCTCTCAGCTAGAGGCTGGGGCTAAGCATACAAGCTGTCGTTCTCTTACCACAACCGGTGTAGGTGATCCAGCACCACAGGAAGTGTGTCTACTTGGCTTTTGCTGTGCCGTTCTTGACCTCTGTGTGTGGGGCCAAAACTCTAATCAGAGTCCAACACAAGATTCTGCTTTCTTTCCTCAAACTAAGCCAGTTTCTATTGTTTATGCTTGGAAGTGTCTTAATTAATATAAGCAATCATAGTGAGTACAATTTTACTATATACCCAAGAGGTATTTTGGGGGTATAGACATATGAGACACTGATCTTTCAGTGAGAATAGAAACAGTCATTTTTAAATTCAAAGCAGAAACAGTCATTACATTTTTTTTGAAATAGGGTCTCAATATTAAGCCCAGGGTGGCCTTAAACTCATTATATAGCACAGGATGGCCTCAAACTCTTGTTTGTAGGATCTAAAACATATGGTAAAAATATAAAAGAGCAAGCCCCAAATTTTAAGGCACACTAGGACTAAAGGCTAAAGAAAGAGTAAGAATAACCAACTAGAGAAGATTTTTATGATTTTAGTAAGTTTTAATTACTATCATTAGTACGAACAGTTTATGAGTGCCAGGATGTCACTTAAATGCAAATCTTTCTTAAACAGGATTGTTTAACCCTGCTAGTAAGAGTTCTGATAAACTATTCAGGTAATTTTTAAGAAAATTTGAAAACATCTTTGATGGATTGTGTTCCAAAAGTAAGATAGGTGTTATTTTAATTGCTAATTACATCTTGTTCTTCAGGATGTTTGTGCTATAAGAAAACATGCATAGAAGAGAACAATAATATTTGTCCTTTCAGTGGGAAATGAGGTGGGAGAATGTATTTGGTTCCATTTAGGAAGAAGAAGAGCACTAAAAATAACTTATTGTTTCCTTGTGTAATTCCAAGTAGCTTTTAAAATATTCCCTGAAAAGAAAATTACTATGATTTTCAGATGGATAATAAATATAAAATTCTTCATTTAAGATAATGTTTTACCTAATTTATATGAAAACTAATAACATTATCTACCAAATATATAATGTAGCATATAAATATAATCTACCAAGGAAAGGAAGTTAATTGTTAAACAATTGTTAAATACCCTTATCGGTTGACATAGTAACTTAAAATACAGTATGCTTTGATGTCTTTTATTGAATGGTATTAAGTGATTGTGGAGTAAAAATAAACACTATACATCTGAATGAAGAAATTTCTTTTCTATAAGTAATTTGTGGAATATTGAAATTATTTTCAGTATATGTCCACAAAACACATAAACTTAAAGAGTTTATTAATGTTAGCATAATATTATGACAACCACTGTTTTTTTTTTTGTTGTTGTTTTGTTTTGTTTTTGTGGTACTGGGGATCGAACTCAGGACCCTGCTCTTGCTAGGCAGGCGCTTATTCCACTGAGCTATATCCCCAGCCCCAGCATAATATTATGATAAAGTGTGCATTTTGTCACATGAAAGTGAAATTCTAAAAACACATTATATTTCATTATATATGCTTGTCCTATGTTAAGTGAAAAAGGTCTGTAGTAAGGTGTTACTTAAAATCAAATATTCCTAAATTTGACGTAACATTTTGACTTAGAAAAATGCACACAAACTTGAAGAATTGATTTACTGGTACAATTATCCCATTTATGTGCATTTTAACTATGTTTAGTAGTGATACATCTTCAAGTTGGAGGGAAAATATTTTCCATTTTAAAAGTAGAGCATAGTCATTGCTTTTATCATGACTCCTGTAAAACCTTTAAATTTCTGAATTATTTAACCACATCTGTATGTGTGTCTGAATAAAAAGATTTTGTAAATTTTATGCCACAGTTAAAACACTCATACAAATACTGGGCAAATAACAAATTCAAATCAAGAGGAAAGTCTCTCCAATCTGGACAGTGCTTCACTGTGTTAGAACAGTGCACAAATCAAGAAGCTTTACAGATATCCTTTTAACCTTAATGTGTCTGGATTAAAATAGTAACAATTTATTCCATTGCTTCATCTCTTTTTTTTTTTTTTTTTTTTTGCGGTACTGGGGATCGAACTCAGGACCCTGCGCTTGCTAGGCAAGCGCTTATTCCACTGAGCTATATCCCCAGCCCCTGCTTCATCTCTTATGTAGCTTTCAACACTAGGATTTAATCATTTTAAAGGCATAATTATTATCCTTTGATCTGTATTTTCTTGCAGGTACTCTGAAGGACAGTAAAGTATGTAATCATATTTTTCTGCCTATTTCTTTTCTTAGGTATTCACACTGATAAGATATACTGGGAACACAATATGTGAAATTATATGAAAGATGATGAAATAAATTCCATTCTATACATATATAGAATGAGTGATTCTATTTTAGTAATATATGAACTTAAATTCAAGTTATCCTTGCATCTTCTTTGTAGATTTGTAACATTTCTGGTTGTGTCTTGAAACAATTTTGAAATATATATATAAGTTTCAAATATATTTCAATTTTGAAATATATATATATGAAGTGCTAACTGCTTCTTTTCTACTCAGTTACAATCCTAGTACTGGTTTATAAAATATTGGAAAGATTAACCTCTTAGAACATTCTATATTTATGTTTGAGATGGATACAGTGCTAAGTCATTGAATAATAATAAATAATTTGTATAGGGTAGTCTTGATATATTGGTTTAATATACTTATGAGGGCATAAATATTGCTCACCTATACATTACCTTAAATATTTATATCTACTTTACCTGGGAGGCAGTAATATTGTCCATATAAATCTTCAGACCTAGGGAAAAGTCTCTTAAGGTTTTTCTGGGATTATTACATTGATGCTTTGATATCCACTGATTTTCGCTTAAATATGTATCTCTACTAAAATTAGCAGATTAGGAAATTCTGAAGATATTTTGAAAGAGTACTGTTTACTTTCATGGTTTAGCTAATCATTTCTACATTTTTCTTCCTATATAGGCTAAAGCTCTGTAATGTATTCTTTAGATTGTTCCATTCATTATTTCCCCAATTTATAAGAGAGATTACTCAGTTAATTAATTAACTGAAGTTCATATGATTTGGAGGAAATATCATACTTCCATTTGCACAGGAAAGAAAGAAAACTGTAAAGATAATTGAGGGACTGAATTTAATGTGCAATAAATTTGAAATAAAATGAGCTAGATAAATTCTGATATAGGGTAGAAGGTTTCAGCTCAAAACTTGTATCTATACTCAAATTGTCATCAATGAGTAATTCCTTCTCCAAACGTCAATGTCTACAATCAATCCTTCTGTTTGTTCAATTTTAGAGTAATTGTCTGATATTAAAGGAGAAGGGAAAAATGTGAAGTTTTTCTTCTGTATCTTCATTTAAGAACATGTCTACCTAAGGGCTGAAATGGAAGAAAAGGCAAAGAATAATACATATTTGTTATAACAATATCTGTACTTCTGAGAAGCCAAATAATAGGACCACCTGACCATGGACTGAGTATTCCTGTGTTAGTTACTTTTGTCATTACTGAGACAAAATACCTGATATCCAAAGTTAAGGCAGGAAAGGTTTATTTAGCTCACAGTTTCTAGAGGCTGCAGTGTATAATCAGCTGGCTCCAAGGAAGGGTGGCACAAAGCAGAGAACCAACAGTGCACGGCGGCAGAAGACAGCAAAAGCAAGGAGAGAGAGAGAAGCCTCTTCCTCTCCCTTGTAATGTATCCGGTCTACCAGGATTAGGGTAGTGCCGGTCCAATCTATGTGCTGATCCAGCCATCATCTACTCTTACTACCAACACATATTCTAAATTCAGCCACCTCCAAAACACTCTATGACCACATGAGGTTTGGGGTACATTTAACACAAGCCATAGCATTCTGCATCTGGCTTCTGAAAGACTTATGCACATCTTTTTATGCAAAACACATTTAGTCCATCTCCAAGAGTTACCAAACTCCTACTAATTTCAGCACCTATGAGTCTCCCCTGATATTTAAGTCAAATGTAAAGGCTTACCTCTGAACTCCTCTGCAAATGAAAAGGAAGTTAATCACTTTTAACATTCTTTTTTTTTTTTTTTTTTTTTTTGCGGTACTGGGGATCGAACTCAGGACCCTGCGCTTGCTAGGCAAGCACTTATTCCACTGAGCTACATCCCCAGCCCCCTACTTTTAACATTCAACATCACAAGATAAACATTTCTATTTTAAAAGTTGCAAATAAGGGGATACAAAGGAATGAGACCAAATCACATCTAAAATCCAGCAAGGAAAACATTAAGTACTATAGCGCCATGTGCAGAATCTGAAGCAATCTGTAGCAAGCTGTTAACTCCAAAGGGCTTGAGTGACTCTGTACCTACATGATTTCCAGTGGTTGCAGCTGCTACAACTTCTTTCTTGGGCCTGCTCTGCTCCTTCCTTGTGACTTTCTTCAGGTGTCTCCACTTACCTTCATCTTAACACATTGCCCTCTCAGGGACGCACAGCCTGGCCTCCGAGGCCTTCTTCTGAAATCTGAGTAGAAAACTTCCTGACCCAAAGACTCTTTCATTCTGCATGCACCTAAAACCAGTGCCGCGTGGATGATGCCAAGATCTGCTGCAAGCTGGAGTAGTAACTAGGCCTCCCTTTCTCTTAACAGTAGGGGTCAAGCGCCTGGATCACTGAGCACTCTGAATCCAATTCCAAGGAACAATTCTCTAGGCCAGTGACATTCTGGAATATGGTGCAACTTCCACCAATTTAGAACATGGTGCTCTGGGGCTTTCTTCACAAAGCAAAGTCTTTCACTGTTGCAAATTTGAGCTGACTTTTGCTGCTACTTGTGATACCCTCAGGTCACCTTTGCTATTTTCCTGCTCCTTCTCAGAATTCACTATTTCCTCTGCTCTATCCATCAGTCTGCAACTTTGTTGGAGCTTCCTTTCTAGTCAAATTCACAATATTTTAAATCATTCTGATGGGGTCTTTGCTCTTGATTCTCAACATAGTTCTGTCTAAAAGCCCTCAACAGTAGCCACACCACTCTTTGAATATTCATCTGTCTTTACATTTCTTCTACAAGACTAGTTAGTCTGCTGCCCTTAATCCTAGCCTCAGACAAAATCCTTGGAGCAAGCAAAATGCAGGCAAACTTTCTGTCAAGCCATAACATACATCATCTGCAGTCCAATAACCAGTGCAATTCTTCTTTACATCAGAAACCTCCCAACTTGGTCATTACCAGCAGTATTTCTATCAGCCTTCTGGTACTCTATGATCTAACCAGAATCTCCCATACAGTACAACCTATGATGTTCTACTCTACTATTTCAGCTGATACCTCAGAACCTTTCCTAACTCTTCCCCTTCCAACAAGACAATTGCACAGGCTCTTGAGCCACATGGACCGGTAATATCACAGCAATGACCCCACTCTTGGTACCAAATTTTGTGTTAGTTACTTTTCTCATTTCTGAGATTAAAACACCCAAGGCCCAAAGCTAAGAATTTATTTAGCTCAAAGTTTGTAGAGGTTTCAATCCATAATCAGCTGGTACCAAGGAAGACTGGCACATGGCAGAAGAGCAATAATTCATGGTGGTAAGGAAGCAAAAGTGAGAGAGACAGACAGACAGACAGAGACAAAGACAGAGAGAGAGAAGGAAGAGAGAAACCTCTTTCTGTCCCTTATATTGTATCCAATCTATCAGAATTAGAGCAGCCCCAATACAATCAGTGGACTAATATAGCAATCCTTATCCCAGCACTATACTAGAAAATTTAAATCACATACTCTAGATTCAATCACTTCCAAAAAACTCTATGACTGCATTAGGCTTTGGGGGAACATGTAGACCCAAACCATAATAGTCCAAACTTGCAGTTAAAATAAACGTTTTCTCTTTATAAGTTTATTAACTCAGGTATGGTATTGGAGTAACAGAAGTATTCCTAATATACATCATTACTTGATGATTAAGGTGACTGCATACTTCATAAATTTAACATATAAACATTTTCCTGGTTGTATTTTATTATTCTTCCAAGAGTGTTTTCAAAGTGAGTCTTTCCATGACAAATTTTCTGGGCTGTCATGTTCACTACTTAAATTCAATTTGATTATGATTTTAGGTGCAAAGTTAATTTGCATTTACTAGTTACATTAGTCAGTTTTTTGTACATCATATTGTGTTGAAAAGTATAATGTTCTGAATCTTACTGCTCTGTAGATTATTATTTTTTGGCAACTTCTCTTGCACTTTGATTTTTTATTACTATCCTTAGAAAAAGCCTGGCATACACTTATAAAATCAAAGTGCAAGGAGGGACCAGTGCAGAGCCAAGCAAGAAGCTGTGGAAACTACAATCACTGGAAATCTTTTGGGTAAAGCGTCACCCAAGCCCTTTGGAGTTCACATCTTGCCACAGATTGCCTCACAGTCTTCATATGGCACTACACGACTTAAACTATTTTCTTAAGGAATATAATAACAAATATTATAAAACTGATCAAACAGTATGCACACTAACTATGCCTTTCAGTGAACTAATAGAAGCTAGTAGTACAATGATCTTAGCTAATATATCCATATATATGTATATATCTTTCTCCAATACCAGTTATTCTTTCCTTTTTGAGCAATTTCTTTCTCTTTTGCAATGTCTATGAATCTTACTTACTCTTTCAGTTTCTTACATTTAGGAGATAATATGATGGTTACACATATAAGTCTGTTTTATTTCAAATTTGAGGATTGTTTCTAGTGTCATTCATTCACCTATAAAAGCTCTGAATGTACCTTTATAAGGCTGAGTAATACTCCATTGTATAAAAATACCACGTCAATTTTATCCATTCCTCAGCGGATGGGCATTTGGCTTGTTTCCAAGATTTAACTATTACAAATGGTGCTGCTGTAAGCATGGATGGATATATATCACTATGGTAGGATGTGTTTAATTCTTCTGGGAAAATACTAAATCCTTTGGCGGAGAAAGTAGGTAGACATCTTGAAGACATAGGGGTAGGAAGACAGTTCATGAACTAAAACTAAAATGGGAAATACTTCAAAGAATCAACATGTTGGATCTCATCTTATTAAAAAGTTTCTGTATATCAAAAGAAATTGCCAACAGAATGAAAAGAAACCCCACAAATCGGGAAACAAATTTAGCCAACTGCTCCTCAGACAGAAGATGTCTATCTAGAACATATAAAGAATTGGAAAAATTTTACCCTCCCAAAATTCAAATAACCAATCCAGAAATGGACACCTGAGATGAACATATACTTCACAAATGAAGAAATACAAATGCCAAATAAATATATGAGAAAATGTTCATCATTAGTTATCCAAGAAATGAAAATGAAAACAACACTGAGATTCCATCTCACTCAGAAAGAATGCTTGTCATCAAACAATCAGCCAATTAAAAACGCTAATTGGGCTGTGAGGAAAAGGGTCACTTCTGCACCGTTGGTGGGAGTATAGACTGGTACAATTGCTGTGGAAATTACTGTGAAGATTCCTCAAACAAGTAGGATTAGAGTTCCCATTCAATGCAGCTGTTCCTCTCTGAGTTTTTTCTAGTGTAAAATGCTTTGAAATTTGTGAATCATTTCAATCTGAGGTCTTTAATCTTTATTTGTTATTCAATTAAATGTGTTGTGTTTGTCAGCAAACAAGTATGTATGACTATATTTGTTTATTTTCTTTCTATTTGTTTGAAACTTGTATTGGTTATGTATTGCTCTCTATTTCTATTTTAATTCTATGTATTTTTGAAGTTTAATTTTTAAATATTTACTTTTTATCTTTTTCTTACTTTTTCTTGCAAAAATGATCACCCAGCTCATTGACTTTTATCATGTTCTATATCTTTTTTATCAATCATAATACATATCATGTATGCATATTCACTTAATATGAATTCGTGTAACAAGTATTTTTGTGACTTCTTTTCCTCTTGTTTATTAATATCCACTTTTATTTTGAAAATATATACTATATAGTATTAACATATTTATTTGCTTCACATACTTGTTTATAAAAATGTATAAAGTGCCATTGAAAGTTAGACATAGAACTACCATATTTTCTAGTAACTCCACTTCCAGATATATACCAACAACAAATAAATCAATATTTTGAAGAAATATTCTTTTATTGCATCATTTTCAAAACAGTAAAGCAATGGAATCAACCTAATTGTGCATGATTGAGTCAATAAAGGTAATATGGTATATGTAAATTATACAATATTATTCAACCTTTAAAATAGAAAATACTATAATTTCCAACAATGAGGATAAACTGGGAGGTCATTATGCCAAATGAAAGTGAGATAAGGAAGGCACAGGAAGACAGATATACATTATCTCACATATGTGTGGAGTATGAAATATCAAACACACCAGCAGTGAGTAAAATGTTGCTTAGCAGAGGCCAGTTTGAGGGTGGGGAACATTGGGAAGCTGATGATCAAAGATTGTTATCTTTAGCTTAATGTGTTGAAATTCTTTATCTTGCAAGGTGATGTCTTGAGATAACAACTATTATAACTTCTAAGGGTAATTAGGGAAAAACCAAACACCTGGCATGCAGTTCCTCTATCTTGCATTTATGGGTTAGTGAGTAAGACCTCGGGAAGAAATCTTCAGATGGAAATAAAATATACAGCAGGTGAGATTCAACTGTATCTTCTCTTAGAAATAAGTGGACAGAGAGGAAGCAATCTTCCTAAGATCTTTGATGATTCTCCAAGTTTCAGTGTTTGAAGAGCCCAAATGAGAAAACTGAGTCCTTTTAAGGGCAGCTACTTCTCAGCTTACTGCTACAGAGGGGTTTTCCTATTGGACCAAGAAGCTTCTGACAGCTTCTAGTCCACCAGAGTGAAAATTGCACAAATATAATATGAACTTCAGACAAGAACAGAATTTCAAGTCCCTTTCCTGACCTACAGTAACTCTCCTGACTAAACTGTACAAACATACCCACCCCTAACCCAAAAACCTCCACTGCTCGCATAGCCTTTTAGTCTAGCTGGAAGTTGGCAGAGGTTTGATGTTAATTTCTTGGATCTGTGCTTTTCTATTTCTTGTAGCTTTTTTTCCAAACAGGCTTGAAGAAGGCAGTAACATTTATGTGTTTGCTATGTTGTCCTTTTGAAAGTTTTTGTGACTTTTCTCTTACTGTATTATATTCTTTTCCTCTCTTCTTCCAATATGCCATAAGGTTCTCAAGAGAAGTCACTAGTTTCATATGTATATGCTACACTTTTCTCCATATTTCCTGACACCTGACACATGCAAAATAATAAGAATATTTAAATTGATCAAATTTAGACTGCATAAGTACTATAAGCACAAGAACAAACAATATCTGATTTTTGAACAGCAGAATATTTGCCTAGTATGTGTTTTTCCTTTGTCATTTTTTCACTGTAGTATCTGGTACATGAAAATAATGGTACATTTTTTTATAACATAAATTAGGGAATTCTGCATTTTAGAATAGTATTTTTCAGTATGCTTGTATAATTATAATGTGGTTGCAAAGCAGCAAGAACAACATATTTCATCCAAAAGGAACCTGGAAAAAAAGCAAGGGTAGCTATCATATTTGCAGACCAAGTGAATTATAAACCAAGACTGGTTAAAAGAGACAAAAAAGGTTTATTACATACTTATTAAGGGAAAACTCCATGAAGAAACAATAACAATTAATATATATGGAACAAATACTGGCACACAAAACTGCATAAAACAAATATTTAAAAACTGAAAATTCAAGTAAGCATTAGGACTATTATAATCAGGGACATCAGTATATCCTTGTCGCAAATAGACAGATTAATTAAACAAACAAGCAAACAAAAAATCAGACCTCAACCAAATCTGAGAACAAAGAGACTTAGTAGACATTTATAGTGTCCCTTGTGAAAACGTCAGAATCCACATTGTTTCAGCTGTACATGGTCCGTTCTCCAAATCAGACTGCGTACTAGCTCATACAATATGTTTTAGTAGATTAAAAGAAACTCAAATTATCCAGTGCATATTTTTAGAGCATAGTGCAATGAAATTTGAAATCAATGACAAAAGAAACCACAAACAGTCCATAAAGACATGGAAATTAAATAACATCTTGAATAATCACTGGATCACAGATAAAATTGAAGAAGAAATTAGACAGTTTCTACAACTACATAATAATGCTGATATAACATAAAGGAATTTATAGTTTGCAATAAAAGCAGTCCTACCAGGAAAATTTGTAGCGGTGAACTTTCACATCAGGATAATAGAGCAAGTTGCAATAAACAACCTAATTTTGAGTCTCAAAATTCTAGAAAGGACAAAATAAGTCAAGCCCAAAGTTCATAAGTGGGAGGAAATTATAAAGATCAGAGCAGAAATTAATGCAATTGAGACTAAGAAAATAATAAGAAAGGAATAAAAAGTTGGTTCTTTGAAAGGTTGAGTAAAATTGATAAACCCTTAGCCAAACTTATCGTAGAAAGATTCAAATTCCTGAAATTAGGAATGAAAAGGGTGAAATCACAATAGACCCTGCAGAAATGCAGAAGACATTAATACCTATTTCGAGCACCTTTATTCTAATAACAGGGAAAACACAGAAGAAATGCACAGATTCCTACATATATATGAATCACTGAAGTTGAATCAAGAAGATATAAAAATTCTAAATTATCCGATGTCAGTCAATGAAAGTGAAGATTTAATTCAAAATATACCACGAAGAAAAGCCTAGATCTTGATAGATTCCCTGCTCAATTCTACAAGAACTTTAGACATCTAACGCCACTATTCTGTAAACTCTTCAATAAAATTGAAAGGGAAGTCCCAAACTCATTCCTAGAAACAAGTATTAACTTGATACAGAAAACAGAGAAAGACCCAGCCAAAGAACTATATTAAAGACCAATCTCTCTAAGAAACACAGATGCAAAATTCTCAATAAGATACGGCAGAATGCAGCAAATTGTTAAGGTTATACACTATGACCAAGTAGGATTCATTGCAGGGATGCATGGATAGTTCAACATATGCAAATCAATAAATGTAGTTACCATATCAACAAAGCTAAAGAGAAAAGTTACATGATCATCTCAGTAGATGCAGAAAACGGATTTGACAAGTCTAACACCCATTTATGATAAAAATCCCACAGAATAGTGGAATAGGTGGTTTTTATCTCAATCTATGACAAACCTATAATCAACATCACACTACAATATAGTTCTGGAAGCATTAGCCAGAGAAATTAGATAAAAGAAATAAATGAAAGGAATAAGGATAGGAAAGGAAGAAGAAAAATTATCATTATTTGCAGATAACAAGATACTCTATACAGAACTCTCCCAAAACTCCACCAAAACACTTCTAGATTCAATAACCAATTCAGATACATAGCTGGATCTAAAGCCAGCACTCCAAAATCAGTAGCATTCCTGTAAAACAGTAGCATCTCTTTACTGAGATTTCTCACTGAGTACACTCACTGAGAGAGAAATTGTGGGAACCACACCTTCCATAATAACATTTTTAAAAAATGAAATTGGAATCAATCTAACAAAGGGAGTAAAATATCTTCTTTTGAAAACTACAGTGCTCTGATAAAGGGGATCAAAGTGGATATCAGAAAATGGAGAGAGTTCCCTTGCTTTTGTGTAGGAAGAACCAATATAATGTAAACGGCCATACTTATGCAGATTTAATGAAATCCTAATAAGAATAACATTAGCATAACACTGAGAACTAGAGAAAAAATTCCTAAAGTACATTTCAAACCAGAAGAGTGATGCCTTTGTTTGAACAGCACTGTCAATTCTGGCAACAAAGACAAGGCAGGGGGCACCATAACCCCTGCCTTGAAATTATACTACAAAGCTACTATGATAAAAACAGCTTGGTACTGCCAAAAAATCAGACTCAAGAGTCAATGAACATATTAGAAGATTCAGAAACAACTCCAAACAGGACCAAACACATTCACTGGAAGAAAGATAGCCTCTTTAACAAATTTGTGCCAGAAAAACTGGATTTCCACATTGTGAAGATTAAAACCAGTCCCTTTTCTGTCACCATGCACTAAATTAACATCAAAATGATCAAAGATGTAAACATTATACAGAAATACTAAAAATGCTGGAAGAGAGAATAGAACTCTTGAATGCATAGATGTAGGCAAAGACTTCATGAACAAAACTTCATTTACATGCGAAAATAATCAACGACTGGGGTCTCATCTTATTAAAACGATTTTGCATAGCAAAAGAAATCACCAGTAGAGTGAAGAGACAACTCCAAGACTGGGAAAAAATTTTTTCCAATTGCTCCACAGACAAAAGACTAATGTGTAGAACATATAAAGAACTGAAAATATCAGATCTCCCAAATTTAAAGACCCAATCCAAAAATGGGCTTCTGAAATAAAGAGGCACTTCTCAGATGAAGATGCACAAATGGAAAAAAATCTATGAAAAAATGCTCAACATCACTGATCATTGAAAAGATGCAAATTTAAATAATCCTGAGATTTCATCTCTCTCCAGAAACAATAACTATTATCAAGATATCAACCCATAATAGGTGCTGATAGGGCTGTGGGGAGAAAAGAACTTTATTCCACTGTTGGAAGTGTAGACTCGTGCAACCATTGTGGAAATCAGTGTGGAAATTTCTCAAAAACAAGGACTAGAGTTCCCACTTGACCTAGCTATTCCCCTTCTTGGCATCTTCCTGAAAGAATTCAAAGTTAAAAGAATAAAATGAATGAAAAGAATCATACAACAAAATATGCACACCCACATTTTTAGCAGCACAGTTTGCAATATCTGAATCATGGAAACTCCCCAAATGCCCAGCAACCAGTGAATGAACATATGAACTTTTCATGCAATATAGAACTACTTTGCCATAAAGAAGGATAAACTTGAGAGATTTCTAGGTAAATAAATGCATACTGAGACCATACTTTTAAGTGAAATAAATTGGACCCACATGCGTTAATATCATATTGTCTCTCTGGTGTTAGAAACCAAAAGTATAAATAAGAACCCAAATTTATAATAGATATTGTAAAATAGAAAGAAACTGTTCAAATTGGAAAGGGAACTGACTAGGGAGGGGAGGGAAGAAAAAACATGTCAAAGAAGGATAAAATGGACTCTAAGATTTTGTAAATAAGGAAGGATTGAGTAGCTGAAGAGACGGGAAGGGAACAGGAAAAAAGAGGAATCAAGACATACCACATAGAAGTACAAATTCCCTATAATGAATGTGTTCATTATGTATATGTAAATTGTACCAATAAACTTAATTTTTTAAAAGAAGCAAGAACAAGTGTAAGAACTAAAGAACTAAATGCTGAGATGACAGATGGTCCTTGCTATCAATACAAAGTGAAACTAAAATAAAATTACATGACGCCATTTATATAGGGCTAATTTATCAGCTGTAATTATAGGGCTAATTTTCAAAAAGGCTGAAAATAGAAAAAGTGCAATATCATGCTGAATAAATACTGCAAATTAACTTATCTTTACCTACTATCTTTGCAAGTTCACTTTGTTCTTTGGGAACATCAACTTGTTTTCAATATCATGATGCTCTAGAAGAAAATCCAATACACAACATTCAGCTTTTCCCGCTCAAAAGGCAGAGCCACCAGGTAGAACTGCTGAGGGCTGTATACTTGTGAACATTTTGTCTAATTTAGTGGTTGAAGAAAGTAATACCTAATTTGCAGTGTTATGTGGAGTATGAAATGACCTAATCAAAGGGAAAGAGTTCCTCATTCATTGTATCACATTTAACACTCTTACTTGATGTCATTATGATTATTTTTATGAACATGTATTCTGATTTGCCTTCATCAGAATTACTTAATTTCAGTACTATTAATATTTTGAGTTGGCTAATTCTTTGTATCAAGGAACTTTCTTTGGCATCAAAGGATGCTCAATGTCATTGTTGAACTGCACCCACTAGGTCCCAGGGACACGCTTCTCCCATAGTCAAGAGAATCAAGTATGTCTTGAGACATTGAAAAATGCCCCTGTAAGGAAAAAAAAAATTCTCCAGGTTTAGAATTGCTCAGTTATAATACTGGAAAATGTAAGAAGATAGAATTCATAATGCAACCACTTTAATTTATATGCCAAGTTTATTATTTTGTAATCCCACACTTCCTTTTTATACATTTTGGTTTGGTACAGGGAATTGAACTCATGACCCTGCGCTTGCCAGGCAGGTGCTTCTGGTACTGATCTATATCCTCAGCCCTCCTTTTTATACATTTAGTAGTTTTTAAATCTATCATGTGCTAGGTGTTGGGAGTACAGAGGCAGCGTTTCCTTCTTGCATGAAACTTAAATATTAAGAGAATAGAGACATAATGTATTAAAAGAAACATAAAATAGTTCAAAGGGCTATACAGTGAACTAACATAGGTTATTCATGTTATGGAACTTGTTTTTGGGATACCTGACATCTTACAATTCAAAACACTTTACTTGTAATGATACTTAAGCTAAAAGCCCTCCATGATAACATCTTTGTTCTTGCCAAAAAGCATAGCAAATATGTCTGAGAAGGAA
Source organism: Dinomys branickii (assembly GCA_004027595.1). Lineage (NCBI taxonomy): Eukaryota > Metazoa > Chordata > Mammalia > Rodentia > Dinomyidae > Dinomys > Dinomys branickii. Next base: position 80,429 of record PVLD010002754.1, on the reverse strand, counting down.
CTGGTTCAGTGTGGATTAGTGAAAGGAAGACATATAATGGTGAACAAAGGGAAGGAGGTTTAAAATACATTAAGCAAATTTGATGAAAACAACTTTCACAGACTCCACTTTTTCACCATTCTTGCAGGAAAATTTACTACATAAACTGATGGTGCATCTTGCATTTGGTGTTATTCAGCATATCATCATTGTTAAGTATGGCTGCCTGGACACTCAAGTACTGAAGCAGATTATATGTCCATTGAGAGATGAATGCATAAACAAAATGTGGACTCTACACTCAATGGAGTACTACTCAGCCATAAAGAAGGATAAACTTATATCATTTGTAAGAAAGTGGATGTACCTTGAGGCTATAATTTTGAGTGAAATAAATCAGACAGCAGACAAGCTTAAATACATCATTTCTCTGACATAAGCAACTCAGAAAGTGCAAAATGAAAGACAGATAAGGGCAAGTAGGGTGCTAGATCTTTCTCAGATCAGGGGGGATCAAGACATGGAGGTAGTGGGCAGGATGGGAGAGAAAGGAGATGGAAAAAGTATTGGGCTGTGTTGCATACATGCACCAGATGCACACAATGAACATAAATATCGCATACTGCTAATACATATTTAAGAGAAGAAAAAGAAAAAAGCATTCACATTTATTCTGTTGATTAGTTAGACTATTTCTGTTCTTGGTTATCTCACAGTTTGGACCATTTTGTTCTTTGTATTTCAACTATTTTCTCTGATCTCAGTGACTTAGTCAACTTCTGTTTTACTTAACCTAATATCTTCCTAATTTGGGGTTTTCCCCCCTCAGGGGAAGAGATTTCCATAGCAAATGGGTTACCATTACCTTGCTTGACCAGAGATAAGAACTCCATGATCAATAGCTACGTGCCCATAATTGATATGATCCTATAACAATTGTCAGCCTTGGGAATGCCAGAAGCCCATAAACAGGGGACCATCATAAGGCTAATTTATGGCAATCAGGAAATCATATTGCATCAGTGGGATAAAACTGAAAACCTCCAAATGTCTTTCTTTTAATTTCTTATTTCCTCAATTTTCATGAATTCACTGGACTTACGTTTAGCAGTCTTCTGTGTCTCAGAAAATATTATCAGTGCTAGAAATGCCACAGCAAAAAGACAGAAATCTTCCTGGTTCTTAGTGGTACCTAGTCCCAGCAGATGCGTGTCATGGTGAGACTGCCATTAGAAGCTTTGTAAGCACTCTGCAAAGGGAAATTGGCACGAGAAGTAGGAATACTTGCCAGACATAGTGAAGACTAAATGATCTGCCTGCTGAAGTCACTTTCATTTAGGGATGATGTGTTTATCCCTTCAGTACTGTAGAATGAATGACCCAGGTAAGTCTTTATGACTGTCTAAAATTAAAGGTGATGCCTTACCCAAGACTGCATCTTCTCCCTGAGGCAGACCCTGCTCAATTGATATTCTCTCAGTGCAGACTGCAAAGACTAAACCAAATGCCTTATATCTGTTCTGAACAATTATAACAGTCTCCCCAACTTTAGAGTCCTCCGTGGACCTTTTGCCTGCCTGAAGACCTTTGCTGTAACTACATGAGGTCCAACTTTTGCCTCTGGCCAGTGCTACTGCCCATATTTCTGCCAAGGCACTGAGTCTGCACATGCTGCCTATGAACTGTGTGTACACAGTTCTTGATAATAGGAAGTCTCCTCTCTGAGGAATCCAGTGGAAAATGCCAGAGTAATTTACTAATATTGAAATAATGAGATTCTAGGTTAATGAGGATATTGTCATAATTTGCCTTCGGGGAATGTGGGCTTTAGGGACATTTAAGTATTTCAGGTACAAGAAATTTTATAAGAAAAAATATGCAAAAACCACAATAATTTGTAAAAATAATCTCATAGTGAAACCCAATTGTGATCGAGGTTTTAAGTGTCACTTTTGGTATGCCACACATTTCAAGTAAAAATAACAAAATTTGATAATAGTGAATGTTGAGTCACAAACCCTTCGGCTACTTTGATTAGAATTTTGTAAAACAAATCAGGTATAATTCAGGAACTTTCAATCTCTAGTAAGAGGCAAGATTTTTAATATAATTTCTTCATTCTGCACAAAAATTTTATGAGGAAAATTTAGATTATTTATTCTTCATCCTGTATAAATTTGAGTGTTACATGAAACTTTCAGATGTTCTAAGACATTATTTTGATTCTTTAAGGAGAGTGCTTCTGAAATATTTTGATATTTCTAGCTGAAAGTCAGACAAGGTTTAAAATGCAAGATTGAGTTTGGGAAATCTTAATAGCTTTTGATGAAAAAGGATTACACTAGTCTGTAGAAAACACACTCCTCTGCTGCTCCAGTTTTAGTTAGAATTTCAGTAAGGCAGGTTGTCAATGTCCCTGTGGGATAAAGCTGTGAGAGTAAAAACATCATCACTGTATGCAGGCAGTTTGGGTTTTAATCCCCTGAGAAAGTTTTGATTGTGTGTATGTGCGTTGCAGAAGCAGGCATGCAGGAAAAAAACAGGTAGGGCTAGGACAGTGAAATACACAAATGCTTGACACCCACCACACAGACACACACACACATGCACGCACACACACAGTCACAACAGATCCTATCACACCATGCACACTCTGTCTATCTAATCTCTTTCTGTCATTGAGTGCAATGGACATTGTTCAGTTCTGCCCAGGCTCCTGCTGCTAGAATACAAGCAGCCATCACTGAGGCCCTTCCTAGAGTGCTGCTCAGTGTCACCCACACATCTTCCCTTGTGGCATCACACATACACTGACTAGTCCCTGCTCGAAGAAAGTTCCTACTCTCTCCTCTTGAAATTCAGTCTTACTCTCAGAAAAAATAATTTAGATAATTTTTTCTTATTGATGGATTATGTTAGAGATTTCTGAGCCTAGTACTCAAGCCATCTACCTGGATTAGATGAGCTTCTAAATCTTATTCTATACTTATTGGTTGGCGAAGTGTTGTCTGACTATGATCAATGTGTTTTTGAAATAAGTAAAGCTATTTCTTTATTTTATTTTTATTTATTGGGACCCATACTGAAACGTGATTACTAAGTCGATGTGAATAGAATGTCTAGGTGTTTGTGAACCAGATCAGAAGTCCAGCTTGGTGAAGCAGATCAAAAGTTCCTCTTGTGTTCCTGTGTCCCTTGGCTTGGAGTTGTCTAGTTAAAATTGAGAAGAAGGGCCTATACTTGTTTAACTGTGTAACCAATTTGAAGATAACACTATGTAATGCAGCAAATATTGTTAATTTCTGGCTGGGGATATAGCTCAGTGGAATAAGCGCCTGCCTAGCAAGTGCAGGGTCCTGAGTTCGATCCCCAGTACCGCAAAAAAAAAAAAAAAAAAAAAAAAGATAAAGGTGCCAAATATGTTCGCTGGAAGAAAGACAGCCTCTTTAATAAATGGTGCTGGAAAAACTGACTTTTCACATGCTGAAGACTAAAATCAGACCCATGTCTTCACCATGCACTAAAGTCAAAATATATCCAAGATCTAAATATTAAAAACAGAAAAACTAAATTTATTGGAAGAGAAAGTAGGTAAAAATCTTGAAGATATAGGAGTAGGCAGAGAGTTTATGAGCAAAATCCAAACAGCATGGGATACTTCAGAGAATCAATAACTGACTGGGATCTCATTGAAAAGTTTTTGCACATTAAAAGAAATCATCAATAAAGTGAAAAGAAAATCCATGAATTGGGAAAAAGTTTTAGCCAATTGCCTGTCAGACTAAGGACTTCTATCTAGGACATAAAAAGAAGTTTTAAAAAATCAGGCCCCCCAAATTCAAAGGCCCAATCTAAAAATGGGCATCTGAGATGAATACACATTTCTCAAATGAAGAAATACTAATGGAGAATAAATACATGAAAAAATGTTCAACACCACTAGTCATTTGAGAATTGCATATCAAAACAGCACTGAGATTCCATCTTGCCCCAGAAGGAATGGCTGTCATCGAGAAATCAACCAATAACAAGTGCTGGAGAGGTTGTCGGGGGAAAGGAACCCTACTCCACTGCTGGTGGGAGTGTAGACTGTTGAAAATACTGTGGAAGTCAGTATGGAGATTCCTCACAAATCTAGGGTTGGAAGTCCCACTTAACCCAGCTGTTGCCCTTCTGGATATTTTCCCAGAAAAATTAAAAACATGAGACTACAGCAATATATGTGCACCAATGGGTGTAGCAGCACCACTTGTTATAGCTAAATCTTGGAAATAACCCAAATGTCCATTAACTGAGGAATGGATAAAAAATACGAATTTTCCCAATTCGTATTTTTATACAATGGAGTATAACTCAGCTATAAGAAAAGATAAACTCGAGGCTTTTGTAGGTACATGTATGCAATTAGAGACCATACTCATAAGTGAAATAAATTGGACCTATATATGTAAACACCATATTGTCTTCCTGATGTAGGATCTGGAAAGAATAAGTGAAACTCAAAATGTACAACAGATAATAGGAAAGGGAAATAAATTGCTCAAAGCAAGGAATGACTCAAGGGAAATAAGAAAAAAGAAAGAAGGAAGGCAAAATATATATCATTACTAATGATGCAACTGAGATTAAAAAATGAAGTAATTACCTAATTTCCCTTATATATATCATTGACTAATGATATTGAACATTTTTCATGCATTTATTCACCATCGCTATTATATATATATATGTGTGTATATATATATATATATATATATATATATATATGAGAGACAGCTAGCTGGGATGACTGTATTGCTGATATCTGATGGTATATTGAAAGGAACAGTTAATGCTTAAATTTTTTTATGTTCTGACCAATTTTGCTTGCTTATATCTTGTAATCTGAGCAACTGCTTTGAAGACAACAATATGCAATGGAACAACCACGGTGAATTCCCACTATCTTGTCTAGTGAGACTGTATTATCTCTAAAGTTTTATCTCATACTTATTTTTTATTTTCTTTAATAGTTTGAATAATCTTCCATTCTTACCTCTGGTAATCTGAGAACATAATTGAAGATAACAATGTATAATATAACAACCACGGTTAATCCCTATCATTTCCTCTTGAAACCCTGTATCACTTTTAATGTTCTCGCTTTGTTTCATTTATGTTTGTGATGTTGCAGTGCTGCTATTGTTCTTTTTTTCTCTCATTTGCTACTCTCTTTAAAATAGAAAAAGAAATTCAGATCAAACAGAACATTGAACTGCTGATGCAACTGATGTAAAAAAAAATCAAGTAATTTCCGATTTGCCCTGAACCTGGAAGCATACTGTACAGATATCTCAGAGAAAGTTGTGACAAAAAAGAGTTACCTATGTTTTTATGACTCCTGACTAGCTGAAAATTATTGGTTTTCATTTATAACACAAAGGGAGATAAATGCACAAAGCCTCCATGGCTGTCCGATTGGCAGATTTATCTATGACTCTTTTGGAATAGACTCAAATTGTCTTCTTTTTAATTTTTATTTTAAAGATAATAAAAAGAACAATAGTAAAATACTGACAGCATGGATGAACAGAAAACAAAGGAAAAACAATAAAAATAATACAGGATTTCAGAACAAAATGATAATCTCTTTTCCCCCAAATTCTCTTTTACTCATAAAAATGCCTCAAAGTTTTTAATTTAGTGTCTAGTATCACTTCACTATTAATGTGCATATTTCAGACATGTCTGTCTAGATTTGGTCAGTCAGACTCAGGTCTGTTCATCTATTTATTTATTTATTTATTTAGGAACTGGGACTCAAACTCAGGACCTTGCACTTGCCAGGCAGGTGCTGTGCCACTGAGCTGAGCTATATCCCCAGCCCCTCAGGTCTTTCTTAACTGATTCAATAGACAGGAGCCCAACTCAAGCCAAGCACAATTAGTTTTAGGAGTTTTGTGTGATGCTATCAGGAAAGAAACATGTTTTTTCTCTGAGTTAGTAAACCATAAAATGAAAATTGTCATCTTCTGTTAGACAACTTTTGACACTTTGCAGAGGGAAAACTTCCTTGGATTAAAGATAACATGGGAAAAAGCACCTATGAAACAAGGTAATTTCTTGAAGACTCCATCTATCAAGCTTGATAGAGCCAAGTATGAAGTTCACCTTGTTACAGGCCTTCTAATATTGTACAAAAGTTACCTTTCATAAGTAAACCAGACTGAGTTATGTCTCAATTCTCTGAACTCCAAAGTGTCTGATTTGCTAACGTACTTTCCTTTCAAAGATATCAGCTGCCTCAAACCCATCCACTCTTTGCTTAGAATATACTTGCCTTTATGGGTCTTCATGATTTGTTTTAGTTTCATTAATTGTTTTTCTTTCAGTATTCTTTGTCTGTTTTCACAACTGGCTGGTGGTTACATAAACATAGACCTGAAACTGTAAGTGGGAAGTTCTTCCATTATACAAAACTCAGGTCATTTAAAATAATGTTTTCTCCTCAGATATTCTTATATGAAGGTGTAAAATTAGAGGAAATAGTAATTAAGGTCATAAATAATGAAGGCATAAACAAAGGCATGGTCATGCAAGTTATTTAAGTGACTACTTAACATTACAAATGAAGAACAAGGCAGAATGTGTGATTATTTTTCTTTGTTTCCCAAAAGAATAATGACAACATTAGAAGCAAGGTTTATAGAAAGACAGTATGAATGTATATGTCTCCACCTTTACTGTCCCTAAACTAATTTAGGTTACTTTTCCATGGTTACATCACCTCCCACAAGTAATACTCTTATTACTGGTGTCCCCAAATCTCTTCTTGTTTCTGCTTTTTATTAACCAAAGAACCATCTCAAATTCCGACCATAAATATTTGGGTTAGAACACTTTAAGAATTTTCAACTCTTCCTAGGATTAGAAAACATAGTCTAATTTGGCAGAGAATTAATATTCCAAAGGCACAACAGAATTTTCCATCATCAGAAAAGTATTTGATCACAATAAAATATATGTAAATAGCAACTGATCTGGTGCCTCCCTGGCTGTGAGCCTCCGTCAGCCCCCTTGCTGCTCCATGAACTTACTCCACAGGGCGCTCCCAGCGTGACCAGCTCCGTGCATTCTTTGGTCTTTTTCTTGTGCCATTCACAGTGCTGAAGAGATCAAGCCTTCCACATCCCACTTCTCAACTTAATTTTCACTCAGTCATTGGATATCCCTCACTAGAGAAAATCCCTCTATTAAATGTACTTTGTCACATTTACCAAGTCAATGTTAAGCCTATTTATATGATTATTTGATTATCTAATCACCCCCTCAGTAGCCTCTGGACTCCAAGAGGTTGGAAGCCAAGATTTTGTACACTCTCATATTCATAGTGTCTTGCGAGTGTCCAGCTCAATGTAAAGCTCCAATGTATATTTACTTCTTAAAGGAAAGAAAATTTTTGGAAAAGTGTACATGTTTGTTCAGAAATACTTTTCTTTGGGTTACTATTCCATGCTTGTGGCCATAAGAAGTAGACTTTTCATAAAAATCTTTCCTCTTTTATAGTTATAACTCAGTTTCATTTTTATGTATCACTGAGACAACATTCCTTATTTTCTCCTTTGACAATAAATGTTTGCACCAAATATTAGTAGGATTTTGACTCTTAAAGGTAATATATCATGCTTATGTGTAGCCCCATGGATAGCTCTGCTCTCAATTTATTCAGGGTTACTGATAACATTCCTTTGATAGAGGAAGTTAATTTTCCTTGCTGCAATTTATTTACCCTGGAAATATCAGAAAACTCACTATTCAGAGGTTTCTTAATCTGTTCCCATTTAAAATGACAGTTTATTTGGTAGGAATCGTGGCACAAGGGAATGTCATTTATTTCCACAAGGCTTATGTAATGGACAGAGTGCAGACAGCAGATAAAGCTGAATATTTGTGCCTGGGATAGAGGATATTTTAATTGCAAATTCAGCAGTAGAGAAATTCTTGTCACTACCTTAGAGGAGAATAAATAGATGATATCCCTCCTATTACTGCATGCATGCTTATGAATTTTATCAAAGAATCAGGCTAGACATAACTGTGCTCTATTTCTCTGCTTTTTATTGCTGCAAGTGTTTTAGCTAACTCATTATATCTTTTTGAAGGAAGGAAACTTTGCTACTGATTACATCTTTGTCAGATCCAAATGCTCAGTTTGCACTGCTGAAAAGTGATTTGCACAGAGGAAATAAACTTTGGGTGTTGTGATTGTAAAAACAAAACCACAATTGTGAGGTCTTGCTGTGCTAATTGAAAGTGGTTAATCTAAAATTTTCATTTATCAGATTACTATGACCATAATGCTTTGGAAACTATTCTAAGTGTTTGACAAATAATAATTTTTGAACTTCCATGGTGAGTTATAAGATGTTATTATAATCCGTGAGAGGAGTAACCTACCCCACATATAAATGGTGTCTGAGACCACGTGGCCAGTGAAAATTAGCGTAAGGACTATAACTCAGCCATCTGGTGTCATAATTCATGCCCTTCACCACTACTTGGCAAGCCCTATCCTCTTTGATATAAACTCATCTGTATTTTTTATAAAATGATCACGAACACTCACTCTAGCTTCAAAACCAAGCAAACAAAAAAGCTTTAAAGAATAAGAACAGGTAGCACACAGTTGCTGCTTTCACTTTCCTAGAAAAATGGAGCACAGCATATTTTCCAGGGTGTTGGCAATATTGACTCCTCTCCCACATGCTTTTCTTTGTCTTTGACTTGTGACTTCCTCCATGATAAGTGGGGATGAGGTCGCCTCCCTTTAAATCTTTGTGGACATCTTTCTACAGGGGTAGTGATCCACCGAAGGTTCTCAAAGATGACACAATTCCCACCTGGTCAACTTGAGGTGCTTTCTCTTAGAAGCCAGTCATGGTACAGTGATGAAGCCCACACCACCAAGGTGCATTTATTTGTTTTGACCATCAGTACAGGCTGATATTCCAGCCAACACACAACATCTGTGGCAGTCATGAACACAGAGGCTTCTCTGAATGGTCCTGATCCTCAGGGCTATAGTATTTCTAGCTGATGTCTTGCACACTGCATATGTAGACAATCCATTCCTTCTAAACCCTGTCTAAATTCTCAACTCATGAATTCTGTAACATAATAATGTTGTATATTCATGCAACTAAGATTTGGGACAATCTTGTTACTCAGAAATAGATTGCTGGGTAATAAGACATTTTAAAAGTAAAATAGAAGCAGTATCTGTGGATTGTTAATACTTATATAGCTTGTAGGTTTTCAAATCAGGAGCATAATTTGAGTTATTAATTATAGTTTAATCCTAGAAAATCACTTTGGATCAAAGACATGTCATTTTTTAAAAGTCACAGTAGGACTTTAAATTTGGATTTAATGAGAAGTTTTCATTGTTGTTACTTTGGATTGCATAGGCAATTTTTGTCCAATCTCTTCTCAGAAGTTTGTGTCTTATTGCTTCTTCAATTTCTAAATTGCTAATAGTATCATGCTATTATTACAAACTTTGCAGAAAACAATTGTGTGCTAAAAGTTTAATCATGTGACTGCTATATCTATCAAATTTTTGATTGAAGAAAAGATTCAAGATTATTAGCAAATGAGGTTAATTTTATTTCAAATGATATAACTGGAAATTGCATTTCAATAAAGTACTTTTGCATCAATGGTGACAATTCAATAGTTGTTCTCATATGGTGTAGGATATAAGCATGAAAAGATATCCTCTGGGTAGTTTTCAATTTAAAGAAATGAAGTCATTACTCTGTGCGTATGAGTGTGTGTGCATGTGTGTGCACTGAGCTCCCATCTCCAAGTATCTTTGGAAGATTGTCTATATTTATAGATATTGCAATAATTCAAGATTATATTACCTGAATTTTAGTGCAACTTGTAAATGTTTATGTTACATTAAGTATGTGATTAAGGACATATGAGCATTTTATTTTGATATATAAAACAATAATTACTACTCAAGGATTTAAAATTTTTAATGTGTTGATGATTTTATGTGTTAAATTCACACACTTTAAACTCTTACACACATAACTTGATGATTTGAAAACTGTTAGAATTAAAAGAAAACAATAACAAATATATTTCAATAGCTATGATATGTTTCAGGTTATTACTATAAAATTATACACACTATCATAAAATGGGTAGCCAGAGACAGTAAAGCAGAAATGAGAGGTCTCAGCTGGAAAGCACAAGAAAGCAAGCTCTCTTGTTTAACATCCTCAGGTGGGTCCCAAGTAAGTCAAAGGGGCAATAGCAGCATGCAGTGATCCCTCGTCTGTCATGAGAGTTATGTTCCAGAGGCCCCCGTGATAGGTGAAAAATTCATGAAGTAGCAGTGTTATACTTATTTTATTATTTATATGTATTTCAAGGCTTTATAAACCCTTCCCACATTCACTCCTATAAACCTTTCCCACATTCTTATAAACACTCCACATGCCCTTAAATACTTTCTACACTCTTAAACTTATGTAATTTTAACAGCATGCAAAATTGTATATTCTTGCCAGTGAAGGGTACTACAACTTGAATGAGGAGAGATGCTGAGCACATGTGCTGGACACATGCAGTGCAGGAGAACAAATAGACTGAGTATATGGCCCCTGAGCCAATCTGTTTCCAGCATGTAGAACACTGTGCTGTGGTTGGTCGCCTTCCATTCCATGAGCCAATAGTGTGCCCTGTATAACCTCATGTTGACAAATGCGCAAGCAGTAGTGTCGTACTGTATTTCCACTGTGTACAGTCCCATATTCATCTGCTGAGAAAAAAGTACTGTATTTTATTTCGGTGTAATATTCTTTTAATATGTTTGAGTTAATATTTTTTATTTTCATATTGTTTTTAACTTTTTAGACAAAGATAATTAAAATCATAAATATTATATAAATACCTATATACCACAAAATCCCGCGATGTAGCAAAAACTGCAATACAGAATTAGATACATTTTTTTAAAAACTCACAATACAGGGTAATCACAATAAGTGAACCACAATATAGTGAGAGAGGACTGTAATAACTAACAACCATATAAAATAGGCTGCAGCAGTCTTAACAGAATTAGAAAATAGTAGGGTTTCTCCGAGTAACTCAGTTAAAGGGACGGAGCAGTCACTATGAACCAATATATGACTGGGATAAGCTTTGAAAGATTTAAAAACATAGTGTCTCAGAACAACCCTTGGTCTTATATAATTTTTGCTGGTTAATGGAAAAAAGTCTTCAGAAGGAATGTAATGGCAGAAAAGTGACAAAAACGCAGTACATACCCTTAGACGCCCTAGAGACCTCACAACAGAGGTGGAGTCAGTGACTTGTGAGGATGCGGCTGGGAGCTTCACCCAGAAGTGGGCTTTATCGAGTCCTTCCCAGAAGGATGTCTACAGCGCTGTGATACAGGAACCTTCAGGAACCAGGTCTCCGTAGAAGACAGACTGTGGGGAGTGAATGTAAAGAGGGAGGTAGTGGAAAAATCTTCACGTCTCTGGATCTTAAGTCTCCAGATCAGGCTTCAAATAAGAAAACTGGGCTACATCCTGTGGAAGCCATGTACGGGAGTCCTGATTGTCCATTCTATTGTCCAGTCATCCCAAAATGTGCGCCTCAATGTATAGTCTGGTTTCATTATTTGTCCAGTCTTCACAGGAAAACTAGTGCAGTAGTTTACATAGAAGTTGTTAGGGAAGAGATTAGGAAGATCAGCTATAAATCCGACATGTACAATGAATATGTTGTATCCATAATTTTAGAGAATGATGTATGAATATCACAAATAACCAACTGCAGATACCATTTTGCGCCTCATGGAAATATTAAGCGTGGAATACATCATGTGAGGAAGCAGGGCAGGTGTTAATGCCCACCACTAAGCCCTACCAGGTGAGAAATTCTGCTAACAAATCTTCAGTCTTCATCACTTCTCAGCCTTTTAGCTAAGGTCAAGTGTTCAGTCTTCTAGTCAGCTTTCTATTTCAAAGTAAATCCTCATTACAAGAATGAACTTTAATGATGCTGACTGATGTGAAAACAGGGGGAAAAGTTGCGGATGCAAAGAGGCAGTATCCTAGCAATGTTACCCCACTGAAACTTGCTTAAAGAAACACTTCAACTTTATACCATGTTGCCTATATGATGTTGTTTTAATCATTCAAAAAATGTATATGCTAGAAAACATAAGCCTGTGTACTCCAGTGATTTGTCTCAATAATCAGTTAGGCCTGTCATGTTGTTTATGTTTTAGTCTTTAGAGTCTATTCATAACCAAAGTGAGTTGTTAAATTTGTGACAAATAAAATGCCATTTTTATTATTTATTTCCAGAAATATAACTTACTGAATTATACAGGATAAGGTTAATAAATTCAACTTGACATGAATGAACTTAATTTGAGTCTTTGGGTACTTTACTGTGAAATGACAGTATTAACTTTTTTCTAAATCATTCAGTGCCATAATGTACATGGAAGAGTTTTTACATTATTTAAACAGATATGTGGCAAGCACATTAATACATTAACATAGAATACAATTTATTGTTTCTATTTCAGTGAGCTTTTGTATTCTTTGCTGATGACCAAGGCACAGTTCTTTTTGCATACAATTACCTAGGAAAAGCTTCATGACTATAAGCACACATTTAGCTAGAATTACATATGATAGGCTAAGTAAATCCCCATATAGCAGCATAATTATTTTGTATTGAGGCATAATTTAATAGGTCCAGAGGTTTTTTTTTTTTTTTTTTTTTTTTTTTTTCTGTACTAGGGCTCGAACTCAGGACCTTGTGCTTGCCAGGCAGGTGCTTATTCCATTGAACTGTATTCCCAGCCCCAGAGTTTTTATAGGTTGCAAATTTTCAAGTTACCTCTACCACAATTGATTTATAAGAGATGTGTGTGTTTATTGAAGCCAAGAATCCTGTTGTATATTGTATTTACAGTTCCAGTATTGTCTAACTCATGTTAAACTGTATGGTTACAAGCTAATATTTAATATACCAAGATAATATGCTTTTTTACAATTAGCATTTGGATAATGATGTATTTGTAATATGATGTAAAACTGAACCGTGTGATGTGGTATATTGATGAACAAGATCTCAGTCCCAGCAGTGACATTTAATAGCCATATAATCTGTTTAAGATATTTCTGGCTCTCTGGACCACTATTTCATTACCTTTAAAACTAGGATAATGTCCATTTGATGCTGTTCTAAGGTTTAATGGCAAAATGTACATAAAATGCTTAGCACAGCTCCTGACATGAAGTTGGCTCTCAATAAACATTAATTCTCTTCTGGCCCATCATTTTCCTAAAGCTGAATTATATGCACACATTCTAGGCAAATCAATTAATAGCTGGAACAGCTAACACCTTAAAGTGTTACTTACAGGAACATCTTATATTCTATAAATGCCAAGGAATAACAACAACATCTTTAAGGCAACTGTGTTCAAATAACTTGCAACAGCAATCTTACTACTTGGCAATAAATTGTAATAGTAATTTCCCTATGAAATTGGAAAGCTCTTTATAAAAGAACTGTTCTTTTTACTCTTTAACTTTGTAAATCACAGTATACAATATGCTCTCAACTTGAAAATAAAGAAGTTCTTGGTAAGTGTTGAAATTTATGTTATTTCAGCACTGGAAAGAATGCCACTTGAAAGAGATCTGATTGCAGTTTTTTTTTTTTTTCAGTAGGACTGAGATTTTTTTTTCCATGTAGAAGAGAATTATAGCAATTACATGATTAAATCTCTCTGGTATTTGATTATTGAGGAACTACTTGACCTCAGCTTGTGTCTGGTGGTGTAGGTGATGTTTACTTCCCTCTCCACTGCATGTTCCTAAATGGACAGTCCACATGCTGTTTGTCTTATGCCACCATTTCAAGGAACTGGATCCCATAGGTACCACTAGGTCTGGAGGCTTTATTTTCTTGAAAGTGAAATGTGTCATCACATTCTGAAGAGTTTAAAAATTCTTTACTCTGGATGAGCTTTTGATAGACTTCTAGTAATAATAGCCATCCAAAAGAATTTTTGAATGGTGATTTAGGAAAATACAAATTGAATATATTTAACTTCTTTTTCTCTGTTTCCCATTTCTTGCATAGTTTGAGAATACTATTAGCCTGTAACATATATGAATAAATCTGTATTTGTGGAGCAGTAATCATCTTCCTCTTTAAATTATTTCTATGCTTTTTATGTTTTTATGATATGTGTGCTTGTAGAAATATCACTATTACAACATAATTCTAATTAAATATGGCCCAGTAACAGTTATGGTTATGCTGTATAAGTACAACCATATTATACTGTATAATCTAGTTTTTTCTGATTTTAAATCCAAGCCATTTAATCATCCTTCCAACCAACTTTGCAATATATTTTTTTTTCTCAAAAAATGGGTGTTGAAAAATTGAGAAAGTTCTACTTATAAATTGGGCTTCAAATTCAGTTTAACTCTATTTGCCTCAAACAAAATATCTTTTATGAATATGAAAACAGAAGTCATGGTAGCCTGGAAGTACATCATTCAGATGTTACTCAAATAAATCCGATGTGATGACTGAGGAGAAAGGACACTCACCTGCTTCTTCTCAGGTTCTCCACAGCATTTGCTGTGAAACCTGCCTAGTGTGTGGTTTAGGTCACTCGGCCAGCCTTGTGCACTGCCAAAGGACTAAAGCATGCTCATTTTTTCCAATCTAGAATTAATTTAATATGTAAGTTTTTCTTAGTGACCTTGATTGAGATTTTTATGTGTATAATATTGGGGCCACTTTTATAAGTATAACAGGAGTATTTTTACAATTCCTTCCATTTTTCTCTTTACATTCCTCAGACTTGAATTCATTTCATTTCTTTCCGGTTCTTTATTCTTCTTAAGCCTTTTCCTAGTTTTTCTTTTTCATCTCACCATCTGCTTTTCATAGACTCCAAAGACAACACATGGGGCCAGGATTTCACAAGGCAAATAGGCAGTAATATGAGGTTTGGGGACATTCTTGAGTGGATTGTTCTGGAACAAATAATACCTAGTACAAAACAGTAGACTGCTAAAGATTCCCTAATGATGAGCTTGGAATTCCAGGAGAGCAGAAATAAGGAACAGTTAATGCCTAATTATCTTTTTTCTTTTTGACCAATTTTGCATACTTATGCATGGTAATCTGAACAATTAATTTGAAAACAACAATATGCAATATAACAACCATTGGTGAATTCCTAACATCTTGTCTAGTGAAACTCTATCATTTCTAATGTTTTTTTGTTTTTATTTTTATTCTCTCTAATGGTTTGATCAATCTTGCATTCTTACATCTGGTGATCGGAGCAACTTCATTGAAGATAACTATATGTAATATAACAGCCACTGTTGATTCCCATCATTTTGTTCTGAAACCCTGTATCATTTTTATTGTCTTTGCTTAGTTTTATTTTTGTCTATGTGTTGGTATTTTGCTACTGTTCTTTTTTATTATTCTCTTTAAAATAAAATTAAAAAATAATTTTGTCATTTGAAAAATATGAAATGTGAATTGGTTAGTTATTGCTGCCTCCAAATAATTGAAGGTTAAAAGATAGCAGGAAATTAATTTTCATTTACAGTAGCTACTGAAGCATTATTAAACAGCAATATAAATTTAAACAAGGAAGAGAAAGATTTCTGTATTTAAAACTGCTGATCAGAGATGAAAGTGCAAGTCAATGGAAAGATACTTCATGTTTATGGATCAGAAAGTTAATATCGTTAAAAAGGCCATGCTACCCTTGGTGAGCTAATATTCATCTAAATTTCAATAAATTCCTTTCCCCAAATAGGAAAAATAATCCAAAAATTTTAATACAATCACAAAAAGCTGAATAGCAAAAAGAATCTTCAAAAAAAGGTGCATAACCGAAGCCATCCATAAAACTTGCTCTTAAAATATACTGCAAAGCTATTGTACTCAAAACAGCTTAGGAAGGTGTCGAAACAGACACAAAGACCAATGGGACAAAATAGACAGCCAACAAATATATCCATGAATTCATGATCAACCAGTTTTGGACAAATAAGTCAGAATACATTATGAAGAAAGAACAGACTTTTTAATAAATGGCACTGAGACAACTGATATCCCTGCTGTAATTCATTGTAACATATATTATGATGAAATTAAAATTTTATCTCACACAATATGGAAAAATCAACTGGAAAGGATTTATTGTCATCTACCTGGGAGTTGAAACAGTAAACATTCTGGAAGGCAGCATTAGGGAAAAAAAAATCTCTATGATATAAGCCTGAGAAATGATTGTTGGATATGAGCTGTAAAAGCACAGAGACAAAGCAAAAGTAGTTGGGATTACAGAAAATTAAAATGTTTCTGCATAGTAAAGGCAACAATCAGTAGGTTGAAGAAACAACCTATAAAATATGAGAAAGTATTTGCAAAGCCTGCATAAGATGAAGGGTTAATATCCAAAGTTATGTTATGTTATGTTATGTTATGTTATGTTATGTTATGTTTGTTATGTTATTTAGTTTTTTGAGACAGGGTTCCACTATGCAGTTCAGGCTGGCCTTGAACTGACTTTGTAGCTCAGGCTGCTCTCTAACTCACAACAATTTTCCTGCCTCAACCTGAGTGCTAAGATTATAGGGCTGCTTCACCATGCCCAGCAATATCCAAAATATTAAAGGAACATAGACAATTCAATGTTAAGAAAACAACTCAGTTAAAATATACACAAAGAGTTTAAATGGATATTTCTTAAAAATGACAAGTAAGTATAGTTTTAAAATGATGAATGACACTAATCTACAGGGAAATGCAAGTTAAAATCACAGTGGAAACTCAGCACACACCTGCTAGAATGGTTATGATCAAAAAAGAGAAAAGACTGCAAGTATTGAAGAGAATGTATAAATTGGGAACCCTTACACAGTTGGCAAAAATGCCAAATCAGTACAGCCATCATGGAAAACAGTAGATAGTTTGCTTTAAAAATTTTTTAGAAAAATACTCAACAAAGAAACTATACACCAGGAAAAGTGCAAGAATTATTACCATGGACCAGGAAATGCCAGGAAAGTTCTCTTAAGACTGATGTTCTTTTTAAAAAATAGGCCATCTCTGCTTTTTTCTGGCAATATGAATTTTATAACATTCTTTCCTATGATTAACACTCAAATTAGTTTGCGAGTGAAGTGAAAGCACACATTTAGTATTAGTTGAATCCAGATATATCTTCACAAACTAGATTCTTGAGCTGAAAACTAAATTTCAGTGCATTTGTTTTTTGGCAGAGAATGAGTCAAAGAGAAGCGGCACAGCAGAAATGGAAGGTTATATTTTCAGGCTACTTAATTAGAATCAAAGCTTGAATAAGTAAAAGTTCATTCAGTTTTAAGCATTTTCTCTGGACAGAAGGTTTAAAAATATATTGAGGACACCAGGAATTGGGAGCAACTTATTTTAGGATCTGGTTGATGATCGGTGAAGAGTAGAGCTGGGAACAGATGAACTGCCCGGGCACGGGATGCAAGGAAAAGGGAGGGACGAAGGGAAGAAGAAGGGGAGGGCGCGGGGGAGGGAAGGCACAAGGAAAGAAGGAGGGGGCGAGGAAGGACGGGAGGGAGGGAACAGAAAGGGAAGCAGGGAAGGAGAAAAAGAATTTTCTGGAATAATAACCTAAAGGCGGAAAATGTACCTAAGGGCCCGTGTTTGAATGAACGCTCAGGTGATGTTCTCCAAGGCCTTCGGGAGACTATTGTTTACGTGGTCAAATGCAGCACTAAGCACTTCAGTAGTGTCTCCCCTCTGTGTGCCAGGGCTGACAGCAGCTTAAGGTGTTACATAGTGAAAATACTTCTTGATATCCACAGAGATAATAGATCCCAGGGTTGAAGCCAGGTGACAGTACTTAATCTCAATGAACAGAGAAACGGCAACTACTCAGCATCAGCAGGGCCAAGAAATAATCAGGGGTTTCATCAGCTCTTTGTCGTGTGAGTCGTTAGCAGAGAACTGCAGTCATAAGGGCAGACAGCGAACAACGGTGCAGTGTAAATTGTAAGGATGGAAGAACAGGAAACTGTTGATTATCTCAATAAAAGATCATGACAACTTGTTCTGCTCGTCAACCTGACTTGCTTTTTAGATCTATACTCCAGTAAGAGAAGACCCTGGAAACTACAATAAGCAGTAATTATTCCCCATTTCTCCTTGAATAAAACTTTACATATAGACTCAGGTGATTTTCACAGGCAATTGGAGATATCCAGACAATTGAAGGATTGGTAAAAGGAGGATGTGGACTGATGTTTACACATAGAAACTCAAGGTGTTATGGTCCTCTGTTGGAGTCAGAGCTCACAAAGCTAATTGATGGTATCCTGCCTCAGCTTTGTGTATGTCCATGAAATATGTGGACTCACTCAGTGAACATTCCTCCAAGCCCATAGTGTGTCATTAGGATTATACTCTTGATAGCTTAACTATTCTTTAAGCCCTTGACTGGTAAAGGAAGAGTTCCAAAGTGGGGAATCTCAGAAAGAATTATCTGTAATTTTCCTTTCACTGGTCTGATTAAGATAGTAATTTGAAGATACATAGGACTCAGTTTTGGGTTTATAATACAATTTTCTCATTAAAGATGAAAGAACTCCTTGAAGAAATGGCTCATTTTATGGCTAGGATAGTGAATATATAAAGAATCCAGAGCATTTTACAACATGAAGTGTCAAAAACATCATGGATCAGCTTGGCAGAGAACATAGTAGTCAGTGGAAAGAGCTCACAATTGAGAATACTAGAAAATTGCAGGAACACGTGTAGTTAAGTCATACTTCTCATTTTTTTCTTTGCCCTTCCCCCTCCCCACCCCCTAGTTCCCCTTCCCAATTCAGCATTTTCTTCCTGTTTGAAAATATCTACTATAATATCTATTATAAATTCTGATATATCTATTATAAACAGATAATAGAATGGAATAATATCTATTATAATAGATAATATCTATTATCTGTTAATACTTATAATAGTTAAAAGATAATAATACATATTAATACAATAGATTCTTATTAATACTTATAATAGATATAATACTTAGATTATAGTATATTATACTTATATTCTCTTAAGATTGATCTCTTAATACTTACAATAGATAATAGATAATTCTTATAATATCTATTATAAATCCTGTTTCATAATATCCAGTATAACTTCTGATCCTTATTTACACTTTCAGTTTCTCATATCAGAGAAATAATGAGATATTTACATGTGTGTTTGCTTTATTTCACTCAAGAGTACAGTCTTGAGGTACATCAATATATCTAGAAATGTCTCTAGTTTATCTTTATTGCAAAGTAATAGCCCATTTCATATTAAAGTAATACTCCATTGTATATGAAAATACCACATCTTCCTTATCCATTCACTGGTTGATGAGCACTGGGCTGTTTCTAAGATTCAGCTGTTACAAACTATGCTACTATGAATATGGATATGCATATATCACTGTGTCTGATGTTTTTAATTCTTTCAGGAAGACACCAAGCAGGGTAACAGCTGAGTCAAATGGACACTTAGTTTTGGTTTTTTGAGGAATCTCCACACTGATTTTCACAGTGGCTGCACCAGTCTACTCTCCCACTGAAAGTGGAGAAGGGTTTCTTTTACTCGTAGTCCCACCGGCACTTGTTGTTGGTTGATTTCTTGATAATAGCCATTCTTCCTGAAATAAGATAGAATCTCAACATTGTTTTAGTTTGTATATCTTGAGTGACAGGTGATGTTGTGAATTATAATCTAAAGTATAAAATAAAGTTCATTTATGTAATAAATCATTTAATAAATACATACATAAAAAGAAGAAACAAATCTACATGGAAGAATTCTAAGTTCTGGAGATTCTCCACCTTCAATGATTCTTCCATTCATCTTATGTGTGGGCTGCACAAATTAATTTTCTTCCAATGAATACATTATGGAGAGGGATGGAAAGTAACTTTACAGTGAAAAACAACAAATACTACCTCAGAAAGGTGTCAAGGTTAACAGCAAGAAATTATGTTACCAGCATGTATCCTTGATAGGATTTGATAAGCATTGTTTTTCTCCGCAGCACTCGCAGTATCAGCCTAACCATGAGAAAAGCATCAGGTCGATCCCAGTTGAGAAAGACTCTGCAAAACACCTAATACTCCTCAATATTGTGAGAATCGGCAAAAACAGGGAAGCTTTGACAACTG
The DNA here is from genome assembly GCA_004027595.1 of Dinomys branickii. Taxonomy (NCBI): domain Eukaryota; kingdom Metazoa; phylum Chordata; class Mammalia; order Rodentia; family Dinomyidae; genus Dinomys; species Dinomys branickii. The sequence continues at coordinate 60,141 of PVLD010002754.1, read as the reverse complement.
TCATAATCAAGAAAAGCCTAAGAATGCAACATCACTAACTGTGCTATCTTGTACTGGAGCAGAAAAAGCGTACAAGATTAAAACTAAAGAAATATGGGTAAAGCACAGGTTTAACTAATAATAATGTGTCTGTAGTAGACCATGAACTATTAAAAATATGTTATTAATTGCTCAAACTTTGCATAGATTTTATGGAAACTCCCATAGTATCCTTGGAAAATTTGCTCTAAAATTTTAAAACATTGTTAAAAATCAAAACAAAGCAATATCACATTCTGAATTATAGATACAAAATGTTCAACATTATTTCCACCCTTATGTACCTAAATATTATAATGCTTAAGATATGTCTCTTTAATTCTTCTGTCTGGCCCCTTGCAGAAAAGAAGAAAGATGGTCTCTACATAGATGCCAGTCAGATTTCTCAAGAGCTGCAAATGCAGCAAAAGCTCAACTCCTGTTCTTCATTTTATCCATCATTGTGTTAACACTGAAGCAACACATTTTATGCGCTACTAAAAGCTACAGATAAGTCATTGCATTGTATTGGTGCTGTCTGAGAGATTTTCTCTTGTCTGGGAGGTATTTCTCTGATACACTTTAGCTTTGAGATTCTTCATCAAGTGGTCAAGATTGCCTTAGAAATTTGCTCCAATTTGTCTCTTCTTTTTTTTGCCAAATTGTGACTTCTTGTATCATTTACAAAGGCAGACCTGTGTGGTAGTATGAAGTCTCCCCTGTCCACTCTTCTTTCATTTATGTTTCGTAAATGGTTTCCCCAATAAACTCGTTCACATCAAATCCATCTGAACCTGTTTCTTGGAGAACTCAACGTGACACAAAGGTCTTGATCCCACCCTGTTTGCTGTTATTGTTTAGTCTACTTCCCTAGAGTATATTAAACTGTATTTGTTCACATGCTTGCTTTGCTGGTAAGCAAAGAGCTCTTAGTCTGCCTGGTAAAATAAAAATGAGCCTCCCACACAGTCAAATATCATTAGCTGAATTTCCTTGAAAGAATTTCATTAAATATATGTGATCATAGTATAATGTATATATATATATAATTTAACATTGTCATATTGCATTATAACAACTGAAGGACGTTTTGTCTCTAATGACAACTACAAGCTCTGAGTTATTTAGAATTATCAATATTTCCATTCCTCTTTGTGTAGCTGGCATATAATGCCACCACATAGTACTAAACACATGCTAAAAATGTAGATTATTAATAGCTCACATTAAATAATAGAGGATGTATGTCATAAATTAATGATTTGATTATTATGTGAATCTTTCCACTGAAGTATTCTAAACATAAAATGTAACAATTTTAGAACTGTTTATGTTACATCCGCTGACATTTTAAGAAAAATTCATGAGGAAATAAAAGTATGTCTAATTGACTGAAATAAAATGAAAGAACAATGTTGGTTCTCAAAATGTGGCCTCTGATCACCAGATGATGTAGAACGTTGCCTTATATAAAGTGAGTCATTTCTTCATTGATTTAGTTCGTTCATCTAATCCACACTGAACATCTCCTAAATATAAACCATATTATTAAAAGTCATAGTATTTTCTTACATCAGAATATAAATGTTTCAAATAGACCACGCTTAAAGATTTATTTCCTTATTGATATTTCCTAATTTATTATATATTACTTATTGACCCTTCTTAGTAATTCGGTATTAATAACTATTGATACCTAATTTAAGAAGACATAATCTTATAGATATTTATATATAATTCTATGTATTGATTATTGTTTTTTCTTTCTCCAGTAATTTCTCCTTCCACACTGAAAGATAAAAACAAAACCAAAAAGTAACAGGAACAGAACAAACCAAAAAACATATATATTCTGTATGTAAAAAATTCAGTCTAACTTCTTTGATTCTTTCAAAGAAATAATTGTTTTAAAGTCACAATTAAAGATTGTCTTATTGGCCTTAAATTCTAATATTTCCTGTCCAGTGATTTATGGATTGGGCAACCATTATTCTACTAAAACTATTCTTCAAAAGATCAGAAAGAGTTGCCCATAACATTCTCAAAGGGAGGAAAAAATCTTGTAACATGAAAATTTGTGTGCTAGTCAGCTTTTTGTCCCTGTGACAAAGTGCCTGAATAGGGCAGCTTTAATGAGGAAAGATTTATCTTGGTTCAAAGGTCTAAAACCATGGTTAGGTGGTTGCATTGCTGTGGGTGTAGGGTACAGCAAAACGTCATGATGGAAGGCTATGGGAACAGAAAGCTGCTCACCTCAGGACAGCAAGGAGCAGGTAATAGAGATCAAAAAAGCCTGAGGACCAGGTATAATTCCCACACTTATGCCCCTACGACCTACTCCTGGCAAATAGGCCCCACTTTGTGTTTCCTTCATCTCCCCAAAATTATGATCTTATTAATGGATAAATTGATGGACTTTGAGCCCTCATGATTCAACCACTTTCCAAGAGCCTTCAGTGAGCAAGCCTTTAATGAGATAAACCTTTTGGAAGACACATCATAGCCAGCTTAGAACAGTCTGTGATGCAGGAGCTTGGCTTCTACGGAGTGGGAATTAGGAGTGACAGCTGAGTGGAGAACTTCCTCAGTGAAGTAAACTAAAGGCTGAGGTGAAAAGAAGTGATGAATGATTAAATCAGAAAAGGGAACAATGAAAGCTAGGCTCAAACATCATGGTATTGCGCTTAATCCGGTTCTTGTTAGCCATCAGTTCAAATGAAAAGCAAAAGGAAAAAAAAATTATAGTGCAAGGTATTATCGAGGACCCCGGCAGTGAGTCCCCAAATTCCTTCAAGGGGTTGTGGCACACAGTGAAAGAGAAAGGAAGAAACAAACAGCAACGCACTGTGGATCTGGCCAGTGTTCATGGGGAACAAAAGGCCACGAGGCACCCAGAACCTCGGTATTTAGTGATCATATTTACACTGAAGAAAATAGTGAGGAGAACATCACATGATTCAGAGGGTGGTCGTGCTCTTATACTGAGCGGGTCTTATGTTGATGAGGATCACTTTGGATGACTCTGAGGGTGATGGTGATTTTATGCTAATGAGGACCTTCTTTTGGTGAGGAAGTGGGGAGAGATGGAAGTTTGTCTTTTGCCCCAGATGAAACCTTTTTTTTAATTTTAAAGAGAAAAGAATAAAAACAAGTTAACAAACACAAAGGCATAAAATAACACACACAAAAATAAAAATGATGCAGAATTTCAAATAAGATGATAGGAAATTTACAATGGTTGTTGCATTACATATTGTTATCTCCAAGTTGGCTACTCAGATAACCATGTATAGGCATGAAAGATTGAACAAACAGTTAAACATTAACTGCTCCTTTCAATGAACCAGTAGAAATTAGTAGTACAATTATATTGGCTACCTATACCTACACCGTCTATATCTATATATCTATCTATGTAATCTATCTATGTATCTATATATATATCTAATCTGTATCTACCTACATCATTTATATATATTTCCCATCCCTCTTTCTTTTCTCTTTTCCCTTATCCTAGTTGTTTCTTCCTTTGAAGCAGTTTCTTTCCCTTTTCACAATATCAGTTGTACCTTTCAGATTTTATTTACTTTCTCAGGTTCTTACACTAGGGAGAAAATATATTTACACCTGTGAGTCTGATTTATTTCAGTTATGAGTATGGTCTCTAGTTCTGTCCATTTATCTATAAAAGCTGCAAGTTTATCTTTCTTTATAGCTGAGTAATACTCCATTATATTAAAACGCCATATCTTTTTTATCTATTCCTCTGGTGATGGGCATTTGGGTTGTGTCCATGGTTTAGATGTTAGAAATTGTGCTTCTATAACCGTTGCTATACATATATCACTGTGATATGATGTTTTCAGTTATTCTGGAAAAATACCCAGAAGGGTGACAGTTGGATTGAGTGGGACCTCTAATTCTAGTTTTTTGAGGAATCTACAGACTGATTTCTACAGTGCCTGCACCAGTCTACATTCCCACCAACAGTGCAGAGGGTTTCTTTTTCCACATAGACCCTCCACCATTTGTTTATTGGTTGATTTTTTGATGATAGCAATTCTTTCCGGGGTGAGAAGGAATCGCAGTGTTGTTTTAATTTGCATTTCTTGAATGACTAATGATGTTGAACATTTTTTCATGTATATATTTGCCATTAGTATCTCTTCATTTGAGAAGTATGTATTTACCTCAGATGCCCATTTTTGGATTGGGTCTTTTGATTTGGGGGTCTGATATTTTTTAGTTCTTTATACATTCTAGATAGAAGTCCTTTGTCCAAGGAACATTTGGTTAAATTTGTTCCCAGTTTGTGGGTTTTCTTTTTACCCTGTTGGTGATTTCTTTTGACGTGCAAAAAATTTTAGTAAGATGAGATCCCAGTTGTTGATTCTTTGAAGTATTTCTGTGCAGTTTGGTTTTTGTTCATGAACTCTCTGCCTACCCCCATGTCTTCAAGAGATTTACCTACTTTCTCTTCCAATAGATTTAGTGTTTCTGTTTTAATATTTAGATCTTAAATCTTTTGACTTTAGTACATGGTGACAGAAATAGGTCTAGTTTTAGTCTTTGACATGTGGAGAGCTAGTTTTTCCAGCACAATCTATTAAAAAGTCTATCTTTTTCCCAGTAAAAATGTTTGGCCAGTTTTTCAAATTTAAAATGGCTGAGCGAGTTTGTAGTTGTGGCTTCATCTTCCAGTCAGTTCCATTGATCCTCAGGTCTATCTTTTTGCCCATACCATGCTGATTTTATCACAGTAGCTTTATAGTATAATTTCAAGTCGGGGTTTGCGATGCTTCTTGCCTTGCTTTTGTATCCCAGGATTGCTTTCGCTATTCTTGATCTCTTCTGGTTCTAGATGAATTTTAGGAATTTTTCCTCTAGATCTGTGTGATATACTATTGGTATTTTGATAAGGACTGTACTGAATCTACATAGCAGTTATGGGAGTATGGCCATTTTCATAATGCTGGTTTTTCCTCTTCAAGAGCAAGGATTACCTTTCCATTTTCTGAAGTACTCTTTGACCTTTTTTTTTTTTTCAGAATACTGTAATTTTCACAGCATAGTTGTTTTGCTTCTTTTGTTAGATTGATTCATAAGCATTTCAATTTTTGGATGCTATTCTGAAGGGTATGGTTACCGTAATTTCCTTCTCAGTATGCTTGTTGTTTGTGTATAGGAATGCTATTGATTTTTGAGTATTGACTGTGTATGCAGCTGTGCTACTGAATTTGTTTATTAATTCTAGCAGTCTTTTGGTTTAGTTTTTGGAGTGTTCCATGTAGAGAATCATGTTATCTGCAAATAATGATGATTTCACTTCTTCTTTCATATCCTTATTACTTTTACTTTTCTCTCTTGTCTAATTGCTCTGGCTAATGTTTACAAAGCTATGTTGAATAGGAGTGGTGACAGTGGACATCCTTGTCTTGCTCCTGATTTTAAAGTGAAAGCTTTTAGTTTTTGTCCATTTAGTATGATGTTGGCTGTTGGTTTGTCAAAGATGGCTTTGATCAGGTTGAGGTAAGACCATCTACTCTGATTTTCTGTCAGATTTTTATCATGAATGATGGCTGGACTTTGTCTGAAGCTTTTAATGCATTATGGAGATGATCATGTGGTTATTGTCTTTGGCTCTGTTGATATGGTATATTATATTTATTGGTGGGCATATATGGAACCATCCCTGCATCCCTGGGATGAATACCATTTGGTCATGGTGTATAATCTCCTTGATGATCTTCTGCATTCTTTGTATGTATTTTATTGAGTATTTTGGCATCTCTATTTATTAGTGAGATTAGCCTGTATTTCTGTTTTGGTTTAGTCTTTCTCTGGTTTTAATATCAGTGTGATACTTGCTTCTACAAATGAGTTAAGGATACCTGTTTGACTTTCAATTTTATTGAACAGTTTGAGGAGTACTAACATTAAGTCTCTCTAAATTTCTTGTAGAATTCAGCTGTGAATCCATCAGGACCTGGTCTGTTTTGTTGCTAAGTTTTTAATCACATTTTCAATTTCATTAATTGATATTGCATTATTCAGAATTTTTATATCTTCTTGATTTAACTTTGGTAATTCCTATGCATCTAGGAATCTACCCATTTCTTCTGTGTTTTTTATCCTATGAGAAAAGATTTTTCAAGTAGGTATTGATGATTTGAATTTCTATAGAATTTGTAACAATTTCACACTTTTCATTCCTTATTGCATGAATATGAGCTTTTTTCTTTCCTTGTTTGAAAAGGTTGGCTAGGAGTTTTACAATTTTATTTATTCTTTCAAACAACCAGCTCTTTGATTCATTAATTCTTTATATTGTTTTCTTCATCTCAGTTGTGTTAATTTCTGCTGTAATCTTCACAATTTGCTCCCTTCTTTGAGCTTGACTTGCTCTTCTTTTTCTAGAAGTTTAAGGTGCAGCATTAAGCGAGGTACTTGTTCTCATTATTTGTGAGCTCACCACCATAACTTTCCCTCTGAGAATTGCTTTCATTACATCTCACAGATTCTGGTAAGTTTTGTTTACATTTTCATTTGATTATATATGTCATTTAATTTTATCTGTGCTTCATTGATTATTTAGGAGGCTGTTATTTAATTTCCATGTCTCTATGGAGTTTTTGTGAAATTTTTTTGTCATTAATTTCCAATTTCATTGCATTATGGTAAGATAATATGCATCAGATAGTTTCAATTCCTTCAAATTTACTTAAGCTTGTTCTACAGGCTGGTATGTGGTCTACTTTAGAGAATGTACCATGTGTAGCTGAGAAGAATGTGTATTCTGATGTTATTGGGTAAAACAGTCTATAAATGTCTAGTAAGTCCATTTGTTGACAAGTTTCTTTCAGATCTTTTATTTCTGTGCTGGTTTGTTATGTAGTTGACAGATCTCTTTGTGTCAATGGGTCCATTACAATTGTATTATTATTTATGTGGTTTTTATGTCTATTAAGATTTGTCTTATATTGTTGGGTGCTCCCATATTTGGTGCACACATATTTATGATTGTTATCTCTGTCTCTTGAACTTTTCCCCTAACATGTACATGGTGACCTTATCTATTTTGATCATTCTTGTTTAGAAGTTCACATTGTCTGAATACAAAATAGCTACCTTTGCTTTTTTCTGGCTTCCTGTCACATGGAGAATTGTTTTTCATCCTTTGACTTTCAGTCTATGAATTTCCTTTTAGGTTAAGTGTGTTTCTTTGTTTACTGTATACTGCTGGACTTTGTTTCTTGATCCACTCTGCCAGTCTGCATTTTTTGATTTGTGAACTGGATTAATTTATATTGATGGTTATAACTGATATGTATTGGCTTCTGTTTGTCATGTCATTTCCCTGCTTTTGGTTCCTGCTTTTTCCCTGTGTTAAATTGCTTTCTCTGCTTGGTAGTCCTTTGCTACTTTTGTTCTTGAAATTGTGGTCATTTTTATCTCTTTCTAGAATATCTTTCAGTACTCTTTGTGGGATTGGGTTGGAACTCTGTTTCTTCTGTTGTTCTTTCTGTGGAAATATCTTATTTCTGTGTTCATTATGAAGAATAGTTTTGCAGAGTACATCCATCTGGGTTGGAAATTGTTTTCATGCAGGACCTGAAATACTTCACTCCAAGCTCTTTTTGACTTGATGGTTTGTGTTGAGAAATCTGCCATGATTCTGATGGGTTTTCCTTTATATGTGATCTATTTATTTTCTCTAATAGTTTTTAATATTCAGTTATTTTGCTGAATTCCTGGCATCTTGATCACTATATGTCTGGGTGTAGATTTATTTTGGTTACGGCTAATTGGAGTTCTATATGATTCACTAACATGTACATAAGATCCTGTTTCTGTGCTTGGGAAATTTTCTGTTATTACTTCTGCAAATATTTTTATGTCATTTGTGTTGACTCCTCTAATATTTTGTTGACAGCTATTAGTCTTACATTGCTTTTTTGGCATCACCTTGCACTGTTGAATTATTTCCTGGTTCTTTGTTATTTTTTATGATATCTTTCTTTTTGTGATCCTTAGCTGCAATGCTATCTTTAAGTTCTGAAAGTCTATCTTCAGCTTCATTCAAGCACTTTTGACAGCTTTCAGTGGAATTTTTAATTTCCTGGGTATCTGCTTGAATCTGGTTCATACATTCTAATTCTTTTCCATATTGTTCATTCAAGGTTTCCATCAATCTTGTGCTTCTTTTTTAAATCTATGTCTTTACATGTGTTGAGCAACTCTTTCATTATTGTTGTCATTTCTTTTTTTACCTGAGAGATTAGTTCTTATCCGACTCCTTCTATGGCCTGATCGAGTTGTTTCTTTATTCAAGTACCTATCACTTCAGAAATTTCAAGTGCACGACGTTCATGTTCTCCTCTGTGGAGGGCTCCTGGACTTGTACTTGGTGGGAAGATGCTCTGAGATTGCATTTTGCTCCTTCACCTTGTCATTTTTCAGTGCAGGAGCCAGAGCGCCCATGCTTATCCTTCCCAGGCAGCTCCCCAAAGGTCCCTGTGATCCCCAGGAGTCAGACTCATTTGTAATGGTAGAGGAAGGCAGCACACTAAGCCCAGCCCCTTCCTGCGAGCTCACTGAACATTTCCAGCAGTTTCATACAAGCTGAGTTTCTAAATATGATTATGTCACTCTTTCTTTCAAAAATATTGTGTCACCTCTCTTTAGGATTAAAAAATCCAATTCCCTTAATATAATATTCAAAGATTTATAATTCATTTTAATCCTGCGTTTTTGCCTTGATCTCTGGGCATATCCTTCAATATCTTGACATGCTGATCTTGCTGGTTTTCTCTAAACTCTATTTATTCTTATAAATTATGTTTCTGTACTTCTACAAACATGCCACAAAGTGCTCACACATATAGAAAGATTGGGGATTATAAGGAGATAATTATACCACAGTTATATAGTGATTTCATAAACTCTCATCTTTTCTTAATCTTTTCTATCTATCACGATTGCCCTTCTTTTTCTCTGATGGGTGAGTTGTATATTGCCTATCCCTCACTAACAGCTACTGTATAGATCTTCAAGGGAGACTATCTAGAAGAAATGCCACCAAATACATAAAACTAATTCTAGTTGTGCAGTAATAGAGTTGTGGTAAATATTTCCAAGTGATTTTGTTAGAATCCCATTGTCTAGTTATGCTTTTGACAAACTAACAATATAATTAAGTTATTTTTGAATTAGTGAGATCTTTGTCTCACATTGTTCATAGCCATCAGTATGTGAACACAGGATTAGTAGATGTGCAATCATGGTGTCGTACAATTCAAAATTAAAATAGGTATGGGTATGCAGCTCTATACTGAAGAAAAAAATATAATATTAGAAGTAAAAGATTCTTTCACTTCTCCCTACTGGAAACAACTGCTAAAGGAACTAAAATAATTAAAACATTTGTGAAGGATTTTTATTTTCTTCAAAACATAGCAGCATTTTATACTCAAGAAGAAAATCTTAATAAATAGAGTAAGCTCAAAATTTGGGAACAGAGAGTAAATATTTAAAATTAATTTAAACCTCTCATTTTACAGATTATAAATTTTGCTAGATATGCAACATATTTTCCCTAGACAGCTAGAGGTGTCAGAGATGGATCTTGCACCTATGACTCTTGTTATTTTTTATAACATAATTTCATCAAGCATTATGTTTAATCCAATGTAGGGTTTTGCAAAACTGTAGCCTATCATTCAAATTAAGCCTTCTGTGTGCTTTGAAGATGTTTATCGGATCACAGCTTTGCACATTTATCTGTAATGTTTTCCTGGAGGCTTTTGTGTGACCGTGACAGAGATGAGTAGTATAACAGAGACCGTACAGCCCTGTGAGCCGAATGTATTTCCTACCTGAATTTTTACAAAAATGGTTGCCATACCTCTATCAGAGCCAACACACTCTTGTAATAAATAACCTTCCATGCTTTTCTCAGTCCACTTCCATTTTATTTTCCTTGCAACTGCTGCTCTCTGCATCACCCAGACTTTCCTGATGTAGCATGTACAACCAGCAATGGACAGAGGCCCTGTAATGCAGCAAAAATCTCCCTGCATCATCTGATATTATTCATTTTTCATTTAAAAAATAAATTTTCTGAAGGAAATTGTTTTAATGCCCTTATTAGGAGCCACAACATATTTTGGAAAAGAACTGCACACTGCAGATTCATTACTATTGAATCTTGCTTACCTGCCTATCCCAAGAAAACTTAATAATTCAGGGTGTATTGCACAGGCTGATTTGGAAATTTTGCAAAAATTCTACAAGCAAAGGCAAACATCTTTAGTATTTTATAATTTTGTATTTATGTCTGATGAACTTTGTCATCATATGTCACAACCACAATTTTTATCTTTGTGATGAAAATTGGGTCTGAGTGTCTTTTGCTAAAGATTTCGGCACCTTTTAATTTGGTAATACTGAGCATATTGTTTATTCTATCAAAACAATGCTGTGATAAAACAAAAAAATTTTTAAAAATTGGAAGATCTCAGTAGACACTTTTAAAGAACAGAATAATAATCAGTTAACCAGTTAACTTTCATTTAGAGAAAAAAAATGAGAGCATAACATTAATGACAACAATCAGATAGCAAGAAATGTTGAAATTAAGAAACAAAATTATCTTCTCAGATTGTAGAGATTAACATGAGGACCAGCAAAATACCATGAAAAATATTGAGCGGAACGATGTTACAGGAAAAATTGAAAAAGACTCCTTTGGAGAACTTCACAGTCTGGTGACATTAGACAAAAAAAAGTGACAAAGTGAACTCCAGCCTCATGAGAATGGAAAGAACACTTGATGTTCAGTACGATATTGAGGATTCAGGTGGCACTCTAGTTATTACTGTTACTGTCTGCTGGATTTGCTTTGAAGTTACTGAGGATAAAAGCAGAGGAACTGCTTGAAAGTATATATATGTAGCAACAAGGAAATGCTTTTTGGAAAGTGCAACACTGAGCCCAACATGATAGACAGCAGTGGTTCCTCCTCTATGAAAAAATGCCTCTCCAGAGCATGGCTAGCAAAATCGTTCACACAAATAGGTTCAAAAAGTGATGAGAATAAATCTTATCAAGTGTATCCATATTTTGTCTCTGGAGTTGGTAACCTTGGCAGAGTTCATCAACTGATCCCACCCAAATGAGGTGCAACTCAGAGTCACATAATGGGGAGACTGCTGGTCACAAAAGCATCATATGAAAGAGGCCCCAGAGATTCTTATGATCAGTCAAGTCTGAAAGTAATTAAACATAAGTTTATATCAACAAAAGATTCCTTGGTTTAGAGCTGTGAAATAATCTGTAATTTGCTGAAGATGTCCAAGCCATTTTTTGTATTGTTTATTATATATTATAATTAAAATTTCCTTTGAACGTACTTGGAAATTATCTCTTTGCTAGTATCTCTGTTAGAGTTCCCGAGGTTTGGGTGGGTCCCAGAATATTTTGGAGTTAAGCTTCTCTTTCCTCTTCACACACTGGAGGTCAGCATATCTTGATGGCTTCATCTTTTATGAAAACATTCATTTTCTTTTTACTTAAACTGACAGATACCTTTCCAGATCCTTGTAGTTATTTGGGTTCCTATTGCTAAATACAATACCAGATATTCACATGCTAAAGTAAGATAAGTTTAATTTGGGTTATATATAAGGGGATTCAGTCCAAGTTCAGCTGGCTCCAAGGCAGAAAGATTACAGTAGAAGGCCATGTTGAAGAATAGTTGTTTAGTTCATGGTGTCCAGGAGAAGCAGAACAGAAGAGTGTCAGAGAGGAAAATAAAAAGGATGAGATAGCTCTGAAAGTTGTACCTCTGTGACCCACTCAGAAAGACCCAGGAGTGGGCATTACCAATCTTCTGGGCAGATCCCAAATCCAGTCAAACTGATACCCCACCCTAACTGCCACACCTTACTCCTTTTCTACTTGATTAAGACACATCCCCTTAAGTCATACTTAATCTTCAAACCAAGAGAATAATTTATAATTCTACCTAACACAGAACAACTACCCCTTGTGCAACCCAAAATGTAATCATTCCTTTCCCAAAGTCTCAAAAGTTTCAACATTTTCCAAAAGTCCAAATGAAAATATCTTCTGAGATGGAACGTGAATGCTGAGCTGTGAATCCACATATAACTCAAAGGCGAGTTACTGAACCCCAAAGTACAGGTGCACAGGGCAAACACACCAAAAAGGAGAAGCAGACTTATAAATCTAAACGGAAGAAAGGAAAACTGACATGTAGTGGGGCAAACGTCAGGTCCTGGACTTCCACATCCAGCATCTGGGGCACGTGGCTGAGCTAGGACTTTCAGAGGGCTTTGGTGACCTTGCTGGTTGCATCATTCATGACTTTTATCTTCGGCTTCCATTGCTCCCAGCCAGGATCTTTCTTCAGCAGATGTTGCTCTTTTTAGGCATCTCTGTCTTCGTGGGTTCTCCTTCACACCTTTGGCCCAAATAAGACTTCCCGAACCTGGCCTTACTGACTGAATTCCTATCACCATTCTGGTTTTCTGAGCTCTGACCATAACCGTATGGTCAGGTTCTTCTTACCATATTCCCGGGTCTCTCTACCAAGCATGTCCAAAGCTTTCTAAATTCTTTCCTCAAACCAGTTCCAAAGGAGTTTAAATCATACAAACAAGTACATTCACAGAAATAATCCCACTCCTTTGGTACCAGTTTTCTTGTTTGTGAGCTTTCTCACTGCTGGACCTAATAAGCAGCACCTACAAATTTAAGGAGAAAATCTTTAATTTAGTTCACTTTTTAAGGGACATTCCATTCATGCTTATTTGGCTCCAAGGAAGAAACATCATGACAAAGATATATAGTAAAACAAAGCTCCTCAGTTCATATGGGCTAGAAAAGAACAGGAGAGCAGTGTCAGGAAGGCAAAGCAGCAGTACACTCCAAGGCTACTCCTTCATACCCATTCTAGACACACTCAGAAGTGTGCTTCATCGATCCCCTGGGTGGACCCCAAGGCCAAGCAAGTTGGCACACTCACCTGACACACTCCTTATGATACTTTAATATGATTGGTGGAAATCTCCAACTATCAAACTTATATTACTCAAAGTTACCTTTCATGAGTAGTTATCTCTTGCCTGAGTCTTCCTGTTTAGTTTTTGTCTTAGGACAAGTTCTATAATTTTATTTTATTTTGTTTTTGATACAATGTTTTTATTCATTTAGGAATGAATTTAAAAATAGCTTACTCCATCTTTATACAAAAATTTGATTTCCTTTTGTACTCTGGACAATTTATAGATAAAAAATATAAAATGGCATTAATATTTTTTAGGAGGTAACTTCCACTTTCTAAAACTAATTCTGAAAAGTTTTATTTTAAACCACAAAAGTAGCGCAGTGTGGTAGCACATGCCTATAATCCCAGCATTTGGGAAGCTGAGGTAGGAGGACCTCCATGAGCTCAAGGCCAGCCTGGGCTACAAGGTGAGTTCAAGGCCATCCTACTGAGACTGTCTGAAAACCAAATCAAACCAGAAAACAAACAAACCCACAGGGAACCACAGAAGTTTGGTTTGGAAACTTCACTGTAGTGATGGCTTTTCACTTAGTAGTTTTTGCTTTACACCAGCCCTGTTGCATCATAGCTTTGTTAGAACAGGTGAAACTCTTTCAAAAGATCATTTTTACTATGACAAAGCCAAATTTTACAAAATAATATTTAAAATCTTTACATTTATTTTCTTAAAATAAAATGAAATAAAAAAATAAAGATTGTGATCTGTAGGTTCACTTCTCTAATAGGCTTGATTCCGTATCTATAATCTCTAGGCATGTTCATGGCTGAGTCAGTAGTCTCATAACAAAGCCTGTGTACATGCACCTTTCCTCAGAGCTTTGGATGTCCATGAGGAAACTCATTTAAGTACATACAGACAGATATTTCAGCACTGTTTATGGGGTCACAGTTTAAGTCCCCATCAATAGGAGAGTAGGTAGGTAAAATGTGGGGATTGCATACCATAAAAAAAAGTCAAAAACTGGAAGTACCTCAGTAGGTTTACAATTTTAAAATGAAATCAGTATTTTTACTTCGAACACATTTGAAAAATTTATTAACCTATATATAATTTAGAATGAAGAAATCAAAGACACACTAAAAGGACAAAACAAAAACAGTGAACAGTAATAGAGGAATTAAATGATCTTTTTTGAACATCTGAAATACCCCTGCAATGTACTAAAAAAAAGAAAAGCCTGTTAATATTGCCAAAGGGAAATGCATCTTGCATTTTCAATACCATATACTAAGAAAAATAATAGCATAACCAGTGTTGTAATACAATTTCATATTTAATTTCCAGATTTTTATTTACACAACCAAATGCTATTTTGTTATTTAAATTTAAGTTCTACTCATTCTCCCTCCAGTGTAGGCTTTGGTGGCAATTGCAACATGTGATGCAGTGAGCGTTGAGTTCCATAAGGTGGCATCAATCTTCCAGAATGTGCAGGACACAGCTAAGATCTCAGGTGACCTTGGACCTTAGCAGTTCAATTATTCCTTCAGTTGTTTTATGCAAAAGAGGAATTCAGAGACACTTTTAAAAGTTCCTTCAGATCTAGTATCTACTGACTTACAAAAAGAAAACTCTCGAATGATTCCAAATGTGTGTTCTAAAGATCCTAAAGTTCAATAGACAAGAGAAGTTTACCTTAATTTCTAATCTCCCTCTAAGTGCAAAGTTGAGCTTGAAATCCTGCAGAAAATTGCGTCCCTGGCATTTTTAAAATTTTAGTTTTTAAGTTACAGTCAATCTTATCAGGCAGATAGTAATTTTCTGACTTTTTTATCCAGTCAGGAATAAGGGGATGGAGAAGCACATGAGATAGTAAATATTTGATTTTTTTTTTGTTCACATGTTAAATTAGATTTTACTTAAAGCAAATACAATTGAGGTAAAATAATGGTCTTTAGAATGTTTCTGCATTAATATTAAAATCTCTTTTAGAATGCATGGTTAACAAATGAAATAAGGTGAAATACATAACTTTTGCATAAGAAACCCAACATATAAAGAACAAAATAAAAGATAAATTACAAATAAGGAAATAAGTCTTTCTCAAAGGGGGAGGGGGATGAATAGATGGAGGTGATGAAAAAAGGAATTAAGATGTGCTGTGCACATGTACCAAAGCCACACGAGGAAAGGAAACAGTATGCGCTAAACAGTACGCATTACATACATAATTGTTTTTGAAACTGGGCCTCACTGTGTAGGCTGGTCATAAACTCCCCTTGTAGCCCAGGCTGGCCTCAAACCCGCAGTAACCATTCCTGCCTCAGGCTGTTGAGTGTTGGGATTATGGGCGTGTGCAAACACATGGGTTCAAACAAGTAAAAATAAGGAAAAGTATTTGAAAAGATAAAACAATGAAATAACATTGACCTGTTTAATTCTGACAGGATGAAGAGGGCAATTAGACTAATTTCTTAGTAGTAAATAAAGGGGAGAAATGAAAAAATAAACTCAATTCAACATCTGTGCAGTAATGATGCTTGAAGTTGCCCACTAGTTAATAAATGCCAACTAAGTTATGTAACTGTAAAAACAAAAGTAATTTTATTCCATACACCCTTAGAACAACATCCACTATGTACCGTCAGTATAGATGCTTGTGCATTCCCAACTATTATTTCACTAGGTCATCTTTCAGAACACTGTTACAATTAAATATGAAGAAACTTGCTTGGTTTTCAACTTCTAGCACTAGTGATCCCTGAAGAGGTTCTTGTAACGTGAGAAATGATGACCCAATATTCCAATAAAGACAAGCCTTAAGCAATTTCCTTAACTCTGCTTTTCTCTGGCTTGGTGACAAAGTTAAGTCATTTAATATCCCTACATGCAGAAAGGAAATTTACTCCCTATTCTTCCTTTAGAGTAATGTTAGGAGGATTAATTGGGTAATGAATCCCAGTTCTCCTAGGCTTAGTAAAGAAAGACAGAAATACATTGCATTACTTGCCAGTGAAAGAAGACAATAAGAAAGCTCTGTCTCTACTAATCAAAATTATTCCTACCAAGAAAGTGAGTGCTATGAAGTAAATTGAGATTGTTTTTGATAGAGTTTGGAGTCTCACATATCCTAGGGCAGCAAACAAACAAACAAACAAAATAAACACAGCACTGAGACAATTTAAATGCATTTTTCCCATTAAGAAAATGGGACCACCTCAAAGCTGTAATGGAACCAATTTCATAAAGTCATTAAAACAAAAACCCTGTGATAGTTTTCAACCTAAATGAAAGACACACATTCAATTAAAAAAATAGTATTTCAGATGAGGTTTCATTCTGGCATTACATTTCCACTATTGTCTTAGAGAAAAACAGTGCAACAAAAGATTTCAAAATAATGTAATGAAAAGCTATCCTATGTAGTAGTAGGTATAAAATATATTCCCCAAAATTCATGAAATATGGAAAACCTATGAATGTCTATAAAAATGATGGGAACATGGAATTAGCACTAGGTTGAGAGTAATCTTACCTGAGGTTACACTGCTCTTTTAAATTCTATTTCTTTAGAGATTTATTTTACCTCTAATAATAATAATAGTAATAATAACAATTATTATTATTAGTAGTAAGAGGTCTAGATTATAACTAAGCTATTTGCAGCTAAATTATAATATGCTTCTGACTTGCTTCTGATTTCCTTATGAAAGTTGTTATATCCAGTACAGGGAATCTCCTCTCCAACAGAAAATGAAAGCAACTCTACCTCTGGTCCAACTGTGAAATTATCCAAATGTGAAAGGTTGATTTTTGAGAATCATGTGGGCAAGGAAGGATTAGGGACTTTCTAATTCGGAATTGTAGTCTGCTCAGACTTAGGTTGAGTGTAAAGACTTTTATGTGAGACCAAGTGTGAAGCAAGATTTCTGAAGCTGTCCAGTAAAACCAGTTACATGCTCTCATCTTGACAGTCTTTACAAGCAATCTGTGAAAACGTTTAATTAATAATACGCTAAAATTTGCAGTGTTATAACCCAAAATTGTCTAACTTTATCTTCAAGTAGGTAATTTGGTTTATGAATGTGGAACATTATCAATCATTTCCCAACTTTCTTTAGTCAGTAACAGCTGCTAGCATTGTGCTTAATCAAGGTTCCTCTTTTATTCTGTTACTGTATTGTAGAAATTGTCTTAGCCTTTCAATTATAAGTGGTGATAAAATTATCACTCAGCCTTTCCAGAGACAAGTAATTAATTTGGTTTTTGTCACTGTTATGGTTTAGTTGTGAAATGTCTCCCTGAAATCTTATGTGTTCCCACACAAGACTTTTGGAAGGTGATTGGATCATAGAACTGTACTCATCAGTGGGCTAATCCATTAATAAATCATAGCTGAATTTACAGTTTGTAGGTGTGGCCTGGAAGGAGGAAGTGGCCTTTGGGGGTATTACTTCCTGGTTACCATGGGTTGAGAAGCTTCCTTCTAGCATGCCATTCCATGAAGCCGGTTCCACTGTATAGTGAGCAGACCATGAACTGAACCCACTAAAATCATGAGCTAGAGTAAAACTTTCATCTTTCTATTGTGGGTGTTGGGTAAGAAGTGATGGGAAAATAAATAATATTGAAAGGCAACATATTACATATATTCCCACAGACCGAAAGAAAGTAAAATTAATATTTAATAAAATCCAATTATTTATCAATGCTTAATTTATATTTTAATAGAAACATAGTATCATATAATTAATTATAATACATATTTTTAAAGGTTGATGGTCCATGGTAACTTTTCTTGTGTTACATGCTGTTTAGCTTTTTTTGGTATTGTCTCATTTCTAATTTTATTTATTTTTATTTTAGAGGGAGAAGAAAAGATAAATATAATAATGAAATTGAGTTTCAAAACAAGTTATTATCACAATTATAATAGCTGATAATATTGTATATTGTTGTCTTCCTAGTAGTGATTGAGAATAGAAGATATAGGCATCATACAATATTAGCACAATTGTATTAGTCTGTGCAATATTAACACAAAATTTTCTTTTGCCAGTACTGTGGAATTTTTTTTTTTTTTTAGTAACAGGAATTGAAGTCAGGATCTTGTGCTTGCCAGGCAGGCAGTTATGCTACTGAGCTATAGCCCCAGCCCTAAAGTTTCCTTTTTATAAACTTTTTTTTGTTTTGGGGATGCCAAGCATTTTAAAAAAGAATTTTAAAGATAACAGTACAAAAACATATTAACCAACAAACATACATTTAGAAAATAACACAAAAACAATAACTATCAATACAGAACTTCAGACAAGGTGATAGGAAATTAACAATGGTTGTTGTATTACATATTGATATCTTCAAATTAGGTACTCAGATAAACAAATATGTAAGACTGACCAAACACTTAAGCATTATCTGTTCTTTTCTGTAGAGCAATAACTGTCAGTAGTACAACTAAGTTAGCTATCCTGTATATACATGTATACATATTTTCCACTTTCTTTTTTCTTTTCCCTCATCCCAGTTGTTCTTTCCTTTTGAGCAGTTTCCTTTTGTTTCACAATGTCTATTGTACCTCCTATATTTAATTCACTCTTTTAGGTTCTTACACCAGTGAGACAATATGATGCTTATGTATGTGGGTCTGATTTATTTTACTTATATCACTAGCTGTGTCTTAGGCTTTTACCTATAAAAGCCTCAAATTTATCTTTCTTTCTAGCTGAGTACTATTCTATTATGTAAAAATACCACAACGTTTTTATCCATTCCTCAGTTGATGGACATTTGGGTTGCTTCAAGATTTAGCTATTACAAAGTACACTGCTATAAACATGGGTACATATATCTCTGTGATATGACGTTTTCAGTTCTTCTGGGAAAATATCCAGAAGAGGAATAGCTGGACTGAATGGGGTCTCTAGTCCTAGTTTACTGAGGAATCTCCAAACTGATTTTTACAGTGGTTTCACCAGTCTGCACTCCCACTAGCAGTGGGGAACTTTTCCTTTTCTCCACAGCCTTGCCAGCATTTGTCATTGGTTGATTTCTTAATGCTAGTAGTTCATTTTGGGGTGAGATGGAATTTCAGTGTTGTTTTAATTTGCATTTCTTGAATGACTAATGATGTTGAACATTTTCTCATGTATTTGTCATTTGTATTTCTTTATCTGAGAAATGTTTGTCCCAAATGTCCATTTTTGTATTGGGTCTTTGAATTTTGGGGGTTTAATATTTTTTTAATTCTTTATATGTTCTAGATAGAATTCTTTTGTCTGAGGGATGGTCATCTAGAATATTTTCCTAATTCGTGAGTTTTCTTTTTACTCTGCTGGTGATTTCTTTAAATGTGCAAATAATTTTCAGTAAGATGAGATCCCAGTTGTTGGTCCTTTGAAGTATTTTCCATGCACTTTGGTTGTTGTTCATGAACTCTCTGCTCGCCCCTACGTCTTCAAGAATTTTACCTGCCTTCTCTCCCAGCAGACTTAGTGTTTCCGTTTTGGTATTTAGGTCTGTGATCCATTTTGACTTGAGCTTGGTGCACAGTGATAGACAGGGTTCTAGTTTCAGTCTTCAGGGTGTGGTGAGCCGGTTTTTCCAGCATCACTCATTAAGGAGGCCATCTTTGTTCTAGTGAAGATGTCTGGCCCCTGTGTCAAAGATAATATGGCTGAATATGTTTGTGGTAACTTCTTGGAAACTGTGTGATTCATGGAAAGCAGTCATTAGTGGAAAGTTTATAGTGGTGAACTCACATGTCAGGAACACAGAATGAGAAAAAATAAATACCCTAATGCTGCACCTCAAACTTTTAGGAAAAGAAGAACAAGTCAAGCCCAAAGAAGGGAGGAAATTATAAAGATCAGGGTAGAAATAAATGCAATTGAGAGGAAGAAAACACTATGAAGAATTAATAAATCAAAGAATAATGAATCAGTATTATTTAAAAGAATAAATCAAATTGATAAACGCCTAGCCAACCTTATCTAAAAAAGGAAGGAACAAACACAAATTCACGAAATAAGGAATGAGACAGGTGACATAACTAATTATGCTATAGAAATTCAGATGATCGTCAAAAACTACTTCGAAAATCTTTACTCTCATAGGATGGAAAACACAGAAGAAAGGCATGGAGGCGCCTGTGTGCAATCCCAGTACTCAGGAGGCTGAGGCAGGAGGATCATGAATTCTCTGCCTGCCCCTATGTCTCCAAGAATTTTACCTGCTTTCTCTTCCAGTAGACTTAGTGTTTCAGTTTTGAGTTCAAGACCAGCCTCAGCTACAAAATGAGCTCAAGGCCACCTAACTGCATAGCAAGATGCTGTCTCAAAAAGATAAAAAAAAAAAAAAGAAAAGAAAAGACAAGACAGAAGAAATGGACAGATTCCTAGATAAGTATGAATTACCAAAGTTGAATCAAGATGATATACAAATCTTGAATGACCTAATATCAATTATGGAAACTGAAAACATGATTAAAAACCTGCCAACAAAGAAAAGCTCAGGTCCTGATGGATTCATAGCTGAGTTATACCAGAAGTTCAGAGATGATTTAATGCCAATACTTCTCAAATCCTTTAATGAAATTGGAAAGGAAACAGTTCTCTCTAATTTCTGGGGGCAAGTATTATATTGATACCAACCAGAGAATGACCCAACCAAAAAAGAGAACTACAGACCAACCTCACTAATGAACATAGATGCGAAGATATTCAATAAAGTACTAGCAAATAGAATCCAGCAAATAATCAAGAAGACAACACACCATGCTCAAATAGGATTCATGTCGGGTATGCAGGGATGATTCAATATACACAAATCAATCAATGTAATACACTATATCAACAGAACCAAAGAGAAAAACATCAATAGATGCAGAAAAAGCTTTAGACAAAGTCCAACATGCATTTGTGATAAAAAATATCTACAGAATAGGAACTGATGGTCTTTACCTCAGTCTGATAAAAGCCATTGATGACAAACCAACAACCAACATCATATTAAATGGACAAAAACTAAAAGCTTTCACTTTAAAATCAGGAACAAGACAAGGATGTCCACTGTCACCAGTCCTACTCAGCATAATTCTGGAAACATTAGCCAGGTCAGTTAGATAAGAGAGAGATATAAAAGGAATAAAAATAAGAAAGGAAAAAGTGAAATTAGCATTATTCACAGATGACATGATACCCTACATGGAAGACCCCCAAAACTCCACCAGACGACTCCTAGAATTAATCATCAAATTCAGTGTTATAGTTGGATACAAAGTCAACACTCAAAAATTGATAGCATTTGTATATACAAACAACAAGCACACAGAAAGGGAAATTAAGGAAACCATGCCTTTCACAATAACATCCAAAAAATTAAAATATTGAGGAATCAATCTAACAAAAGAAGTAAAAGACCTATAGAGTGAAAACTACAGTACTCTGAAAAAAAGAAATCAAGAGGATTTCAGAAAATGGAAAGATATTGCTTGCTCATAGATAGGAAGAACCAACATGTGAAAATAACCATATTTCCTAAATTATTGCAGAGATTCAATGGAATTCCAATTAAAATACCATTAGAATACCTCAAAGATCTAGAGAAAATATTCCTAAAATTCATCTAGAACCAGAAGAGACCCAGAAGAGCACAAGAAATCCTGGACAAAAAGCCAAGTTAGGTGGCATCACAGTCTCTGACTTGAAATTATAGTACAAAGCTACTGTGATAAAATCAGTATGGTACTGGCAAAAAACAGATCTGAGGATCCATGGAATAGACTGGAAAACTTTATTTTTAATGAACAAAGAGAAACTAGCTGTATATCAATCTTAACTATTTTGTGTATACATATCTTTCATTTCCCGTTTCCCCATCACGGTTCGTCTTTCCTTTGAGTAGTTTCTTCCCAGTTCTCAATATCTATCGTACATTTTGGATCTTATTTATTTATTTGTTTTTTCACACTAGAGTTTACATATGTGGGTGTGCTTTATATCACTTATGTATATGGTCTCAAGTTGCATATGTTAAACCCTTCTTTATGGCTGAGTAATAGTCTATCATATAAAAAAACACATCTTTTTTATCTATTCTTCAGTTGATGGACATCTGGTTTGTTTCCAAGATTTAAACTGTGCTGCTATAAACATGGGTGCACATAAATCACTGTGGTATGATTTTTATAATTCTGCTGGAAAGACACACAGAAGGGGAATATCTGGGTTGAATGGGAACTCCAATCCTAGTTAATTAAGGAATCTTCGCACTGTTTTCTGCAGTGATTTTATCAGTCTACATTCCCACCAACAGTGGATAAGGGTTTCTTTTGTGCCATAGCCCTTCTGGAATT
This sequence comes from Dinomys branickii, assembly GCA_004027595.1. Lineage (NCBI taxonomy): Eukaryota > Metazoa > Chordata > Mammalia > Rodentia > Dinomyidae > Dinomys > Dinomys branickii. Next base: position 37,737 of record PVLD010002754.1, on the reverse strand, counting down.
TGTTATCAATTGAGTTTTTGATGATAGCCATTCTTTCTTGGGTGATATTGAATCTCAATGTTGTTTTAATTTGCATCTCTCAAATGACCAATAATGTTGAACAGTTTCTCATTTATTTCTTCATCTGAGAAGTGCCTATTCATCTCCAATGTCTACTTTTGGATTGGGTCTTTGAATTTTGGGGGTCTCATATTAATTCTTTTTATGTTCTTATATATCCTTTGTCTCTGGGAAAACAGGCTATAAATTTTTTCCACTCTGTGGGTTGTCTTTTCATTTTGTTGGTGGTATTTTGGTGTGCAAAGACTTTTTAGTAAGGTGAGATCCTGTGTTGTGTTGATTCTTTATAGTATTTCTCTTGAGCACTGGGTTTTATTCATGAAATCTCTGCCTACACTTATGTCTTTGAGACATCTGTGTACTTTATCTTCCAATAAACTTAATGCTTCCATTTTAATATTTAGATCTCTAATCTATTTTGACTTTAGTTTTGTGCATGAAGGTACATATGGGTCTAGTTTTAGTCTATAGCATGTAGAAAGGCAGTTTTTTCAGCACCATTTATTAAAGAGACTGTCTTTCTTCCAGTGAACATTTCTGGCTTCCTTGTCAAAGATAAGGTGACTGAGTGTGTTTGGGGATGCATCGGCACTTTCTGTTTTGTTACCGTTTTCCTCAGCCCTGTTTTTTTTTTCTTTTGTTTTCTGCTAATACTATGCTGATTTTATCACAGTAGCATTGTAGTATAATTTTAGGTCTGTGATTATGATCCTCCCCGATTTGCCTTTGTTGTCCAGAACTGCTTTTTCTATTTCAGATCTTTCATGATTCCAAACGAATTTCAGGAATATTTTCTCTAGGTCTATGACATATGTTAGTGTTATTTTTATCAGGACTGCATTAAATCTGTGTAGCGGTTTTGGAAGTATGGCCATTTTCACTGTGTTGGTTCTTCCTATCCCAGAGCAAGGACTATCTTTCCATTTTCTCATACCCTCCTCTATCTCCTTTTTTAAGGTACTGTAGTTTTCAGTGTACAAGTTATCTACATTCTTTGTTAAATTGATTCCTAAGTGTTTCATTCTTTTGAATGATATCATGAAGAGTGTGTTCTCCCTAATTTCTTTCTGTGAGTTTGTTGCTTGTGTACAGGAATGCTATTGACTTTGGAAGTTTTTATCCCATGATATTAATGAATTTGTATATTAAATATAGGAATCTTTTACTGAAGTTTAGGGATTTTCTAGTAGAGTATAATTTCATCCACAAATAATGATAATTTAACTTCTTCCTTTCCTATCATTATCCCTTTTCTTATTCCTTTCTAATTGCTCTGGCTCATGTTCCCAGAACTATATTGAATAGCCATTATGATAATGGATACCCTTGTCCTATTCCTGATTTTAGAGAATCGTTCCTGTTTTGACCATTTTATATATTAGCTGTTGGTTTTTCATAGATTGCTTTTATAAGATTGAGGTAAAGGCCATCCATTCCAATTTTTGTAGGGTTGTTATCATGAATGAGTGTTGCACTTTGTTTAATGCTTTTTATGGATCTATTGAGATGATTATGTTATTTTTTTCTTTGGTTCTGTTAATATGAGGTATTACATTTACTGATTTTCATATATTCAACCATTCCCATATCCCTGGTATGAATCCTACCTGGTCATGATGTATAACCTTGATGATTTGCTACATTCTGTTTGCTAGTATCTTATTAAGTATTTTTGAATCTATATTCATTAGGGAGATTGACCTGTAGTTTTCTTTCTTGATTGGATTTCTTTCTGGTTTTGGAATCAGTGTAATACTTACTTTAGGGATGACATTGGAAGTACTACTTCCCTTTCAATTTCCTTAAAGAGTTTCAACATTAGTGGTGTTAGTTCTTTAAATTTCTTGTGGAATTCCACAGTGAATCTTTAAGGGCCTAGGCTTTTCTGTTTTGGTAATTTTTAAATTACATTTTCAATTTTATTGGCTGTAATCAGTTTAGAATTTTTATATCTTCTTGATTTAGTTTTGGTAATTTGATTGTGTCTAGGAACTTGTCCATTTCTTCTGTGTTTTCCATCTCAACAGAATGTAGATTCTCATAGTAGGTGTTGCTGATTTGGTTTTCTGCGAGATCCATTGTGATTTTCCCCTTTTCATTCCTAATTGCTTGAAACGGTGTTTTTATTTCATCTTTTTTATGAGATTGGCTAATAGTTTATTGGTTTTATTTACTCTTTCAAGGAACCAACTTTTAGATGAACTGATTCTTTGTATTTTTTTTTTTTTTTGGCCTCTATTTCATTGATTTCTGCTCTTATAATTTCCTCCCTCTTAAAGACTTTCAGTTTGATTTGTTCTTTTTTTTAGAAGTTTTCAGTTCAATATTAGATTGTTTATTTGAGCTCATTCTTTTTCCTGATGTGTGAGTTGATCACTACAAACTTCCCTTGTAGAACTGCTTTCATTGCATCCCACGAGTTTCAAGTATGTTGTATCAATGTTATTGTGTAATTGTATACAATGTTTAATTTCATCTTTAATTTCCTCTGTGACCCATTGGTTGTTCAGAAGGATGTGTTTAATTTTCATGTGTTAATGTAGTTTTTGTGGTTTCCTTTGTCACTGACTTCCAGTTTCATTGCACTGTGCTTGGATAGTATGCATGGGATGATTTCAATTCCTCTACATTTACTTAAACATGTTTTGTTCAACTGACAAGAATGTTTATTCTAGTGTTTTGAGGTTGAACACTCTGTAGGCACCTACCAAGTTCATTTGTTCACAGGCTTGGTTTAGTTCTAATAGTTTTGTTGTTGTTGTTTTTTTTTTCTGTCTAGTTGATCTATCCATTCATGAAATTGGGGTATAAAGATCCTCATTTACAACTGTATTAGTGCTTATTTGTTTTTTCATGTCAGCTAAGATGTATTTTGTGTAGTTGCCTGAACCTATTTTTGGTTCATAAATATTTATCATCATTATATCTTCTTGGAATATTGCCTTGATGAATATGTAGTGATGTTCTTTCTCTCTTTTTATCAGTTTTGGCTTAAACTTTGCACTGTCTGCAAATAGAATAGCTACCCCTGGTTTTTTCTGGGTTCTTGTGGCATAGAAAATTGTTTTTCTTCCTTTGATTTTTAGTCTATGAATTTCTTTCTCTGTTGAATATGTTTCTTGAAAGCAGTATCTTGTTGGATTTTGCTGCTTGATCCATTCTTCCAGTCTATTTATTTTGTGTGGTTATTTGAGACCATTTATATTGATAGTTATAATGGATGTATGTCGGCTTTTCTTTTTCATGTTTTTTCCCTACTGTTTGTTCCCTGTATCTTTGCTTTGCTTAATTGGTGGGTCTGCCTGGTAATTTCTTTCTATTCATGTAGTCCTCATCATCTCTTTCTGATAGGTCTTTCAGAGCATTCTGTAGAGATGGTAGAGTGGTCATAAATTTCTTCAGTCGCTCCTTGTCGTGGAAGTATCATTTGTTTATCAATTTTGAAGGATAATTTTGCTTGATACATCAATATGGGTTGAAGATTTTTTTACTTTTATGGCTTGAAATTCTTCGCTCTAAGCTCTCCTTGACTTGAGGGTTTGTGTTGAGAAGCCTTCTATGATTTTGATGTGCTCTCCTTTATAGGTGATGTGTCTCTTTTCTCTAGCTGCTTTTAATATTTTGTTCTTGTGCTAAATTTCTGGAATCTTGATTATTATATTATTACATTATATGTTTGGATTTATTTGGATTCATGGCTATCTGGGGTTCTGTATCCTTCAATTATTTGTATGTGTAATTCTTTGACCATGTCTGGGAAATTTTCTGCCATTATTCCTGTGAAGAAGTTTTTAATGATTTTTATGCTTTCTCCAACATTTTCACTGATTCCAATCAGTCTTATATTGTTCTTCTTTGTTTCACCCTGTAGTTGGTGGATTGGTTTTTCAGTCTCTTGTAACTTTTAAGATATCTTTCTTTCTCTGGTTGCTAGTTGTGTTCCTCCTTCTAAATCTGATATTCTGTCCTCCCCGTCAGTCAATCTGCTTTGTATACTTTTTTTTTTTTTTTTTTTGGTGGTACTGGGGATCGAACTCAGGACCCTGCACTTGCTAGGCAGGCGCTTATTCCACTGAGCTATATCCCCAGCCCTTGTTTTGTATACTTTCAATGGAGTTTCTAATCTCCTTTATTTCTGTTTGGATCTATGTCACTGATTCCATTTCTGTTTATGTTTTTCATTCATGGTTTCAATCATTTTACTGAGCTCCTCTGTTTGTTTACCTGTGTCTGTTTTAATGTCTTTTATTTTGATAGTGATTTCTTGTTGCACCATACGGATTATTTTCTATGGCCTCTGTCATTTGTTTTTTCACTTATGCTGCTAGCATTTCAGAGATTTTCATCTGTTGGCTTTTGTTTTTCTCAGTCTCTTAGAATTCTGGGCTTGCTGTGAGTGGGCTGGACATTTTGAATTGTATTTTGCTTCTTTGTCTTGTTATTTTCTATTTTCTACTTTATTTTGTTTTTTGTGTTGATGCTTTTAGCTTTCTAATGTTAGATAGCCTTAATTACTGATGTTGAGACTTTCTTAGAAGGATTTCTTGTCTTGCTGGCACCTCAGTTCTAGGGCAATAGAGAAAGGTAGCAGCATGAATTTATACTTCTCTCACTGGCAGCACTGTCAAACAATAGATGAAGTGCTAGGTATGAGCTCATACTTCTGGCATTGATAGCACCTTCTTGGGTGCAAAGGAGGAGGCACAGGGCATGGACATACCCTCTCCCTTCCCCTACCCGTGGTGCCCTCTCAGGGCAATGGAGAAGGCACAGGGTGTGAGTTGACTCTCCTGCTGGTATCGTTGTCCTGGGGCAAGGCAGGAGGCAGCGGAGTCAGACTTACACCCTTCTCCCAGACATCACCTTCATTCTTCCTGTAGGAACCACCATCCTGGGACAGTGGAGGGGCACAGGGTGTGGGCTTACTCTACTCGGGCTGGCACTGCTGATCCAGTGTAACTGAGGACATACAAGGTGTACCCAGACTCTTCCTGCTGGCAGTGCCTTCACTCTTCCCATCAGAGCTGCCACTCCAGGACAATGGATGGGGCACAGGGTGTGGGCTTACTCTCTTTCCACTGGTGCCGCCACTCAGGGCAATGGAGGACATGCAGGGCACAGGCTTATACTCCTCCCACTCACCTGTAATTTCTTATTAAATGTGTGTTTGTTAAGTAACCAAATGTCATTTTTAAACTCCTATCACTTTGTTTTGAAACCCTGTATCACTTTTAATGTTCTTGCTTTGTTTGTTTATGCCTGTGATGTTGGTATGATGCTATTGTTCTTCCTTATTACTCTCTTTAAAATTAAAAAAAAATAGAGTGTAACTGAAGAAGCAGGGAAATGTTTTGAATTAATTTGATGTCAGTTTTAGGTTATATGGGTTGAGTAAAACTTTATTTTCTCAACTCATGTTTGAAAATACTGGCACATGCCTGCAATCCCAGCAATTAGGAGATTGAGCCCGGAGGATTTCTTCAAGTTTGAGGCCAGGCTGGGCTACATAGTGGGTTTAAGTTCAGCCTGGACTATAGAGGGAGAGCCGGTGTCAAAAAAATGGATCTAAGTTTAAAACTTGAAACAGCTGGCAGAAAACCCCGGATATATTTTAAGATGCTGGCACACTCAGCAATTTACAAACAGAATATCAACAACTCAAGAATTAATACTAACATTCCACACTTGGTGTTGCATCAGCTAAAAACCTTCTGCAAAACAAATAAGCAACAAAATGAAGGGAAAACTGAAAAATGAAGAAATATTTTCAGATTCCCACAAGAAAGGATTTACATTAAGAATGTAAAAATTTAGTCAAAAAATCAAATCTATATATGAACCAATGAACTGAGCAGTTCAGTTTTTTCTACCTTTCTACTTCAAGTCAAGTAGAAAAGGCCAATATGAAACAAAAAATGATCAATCATCTTAGCTTTTAGGAAATGCAAATCAAAACATCATTGATATTCTATCTCATCCAGTCAGACTGGCTATTATCAAGAATACAAAAAAAAAAAAGTGCTGGTGAATATGCAGGCAAAACAGCACTGTTTATAGGTATGTAAATTAGTGTAAGCAGTGTGGAAACTAGTATTAAATTTTATGAAAACATAGAATTGTAATATGATCCTGCTATTCTAGTCTTTCATGTGTACCACATATTATACTATAATATATATAACTGCATATCCACGCTTATGCTAGAATAGTTACAACAGACACATTATAAAGCCAGGCTATGTGACCATCAACTGATGAATGGATAGGAAGGTATGTATATACACAATGGAGTATTCAACCATAACAGTAAAGTCACATTGTTTGCAGGAAAACAGGGAACTAGAGATTGTCATGTTAAGCAAAATAAGGCAGACTCAAACAAAACAAAACAAATACCACATGTTTTCCACAATTTGTGATATCTTGTAGAGTGGGAAGGGGATGCTGCAAAAGCAGAGTAGTTGCTACGGGAAAGAAAAACGGGGATTAGGGGGTGGAGCTGCGCCTCCAACAGCAGCAGGAGCTCCGGTGAGCTGTTGCCATCCCCAACACACCAGCTTGGGGCAAGGCAGAGACCCGGACAGCTCTAGGGTCCTGGAGTCCACTCCCTGCCCCCTCCTTCTTTCTCTTCCCTCCGTCAGAGGGGAGCTGCTCCTCGGACAGCGGCGGAAATTCCGGTGAGCTGGCCCCAACCTCTGCTCTACCAGCTTGGGGGCCAAAGGGTGCCCCAGACAGGCTCAAGGGCCTGAGGTGTTCCTTCCCGCCCCCATCCCGCACCCTCCGGGGAGATAAGCTGAAAATGAGACAGCTTTGTGACCATATACCTACCCCTCTTCTGGTGTGGGTACTGGGCTGGGTAGCGGCATGTATGGAGATATGCTGATCCCCCACCCACTCACTACTATATCCTAGCGCAAATATGACTGAAACCTGGACAACTTGGGGAACCTTTGTGTGGGAACCAAGAGGAGCCAATAGAAAACTGTGGGAACATTGGGGATCACACCCTTCCCGCACACACACACCATTGACGGAGTTACACCGAGCACGAGGGACTTTCGGGTCCTTGCCCCACTAATGCGATATCACCCTGGGCGTGAGGCTGAGCTCCAGGGCACCTCTGCATCTCTGAAAATGACAAAACAAAGGCGCAAAATGGAATCTCAGACCTCTGCCCCGCCCAGTATAATTCCAGGAGAGATCGACACAGATGAGCTTGGAAGTCCTACACCTGCAATTTCTGAAATGGTAGCAGCTGAAGTAAAGAAACAACTCCATCAGGCCATAGAGAACAGAGCTGAAATAATGTCTGAGGTAAAAAAAGAAATGACATCAATAATTAAAGAATTGCTTAGCACATCTAAAGAAGACATGGAAAAAAATATAGCAGCACAGTAAACTAATGGAAACCTTGAATGAACAGTATAGGAAACAACAGGAATGCATAAAGCAGATCCAAACAGGTATCCAGGAAATTAAAACTTCCATCAAAAGCTGGCAAAACTACTTGAATGAAACTGAAGATAGACTCTCAAACTTTGAAGACAGCGTTGCTGCAAATGACTGTGAAAGGGAGGATCTTTTAAAAATAACAAGAAACCAAGAAATAACCATTCAAAAGCTGCAAGACAAAGCAAAGAAAAGCAAATATGAGATTGATAGGTATCAATAAAACAGCAGTTGTCAGTACAAATGATATAAAAAGCTGTTTGTGGAAATAATAGCAGAAAATTTCCCAAGCATGGAAAAGGAATCGGACATCTGGCTAAGTGAAGCATATAGAACTCCAACTAGCCATAACGAAAACAAATCTACATCCTAACATATAGTGAACAAGATCTCAAAAATTCAGCAAAAGAACAGAGTATTAAAAGGTGTGAGAGAAAAGAAACAGATCACCTATCAAGGAAAATCCATCAGAATCATGCAGATTTCTCAGCACAAATCAAGTCAAGAAGAGCTTGGAGTAAAATATTGCAGGTCCTGAAAGAAAACAACTTTCAAACCAGATTGACGTATCCTGCAAATCTTTCAAAATTAATGGAGAAATAAAAAATTTCCACAATAAAGATCAACTGAAGAACTTCATGAGTTTCATCTCAGTCCACAAAGAATGACTATCATTAAGAAATCAACCAATGATAAATGCTGGAGAGGCTGTGGGGAAAAAGGAACACTTCTGCACTGCTGGTGGGAGTGTCAATTGGTGAAACCACTGTGGAAATCAGTCTGGAGATTCTTCACAAAACTAGTATTGGAAGTCCCACTTAACCCAGCTATTCCCCTCTGGGTATTTTTCCAGAACTGAAAACATCATACCACAGCGATATATGTGTACCCATGTTTATAGCAGTGCAATTTGTCAAAGCTAATTCTTTGACACTATCCAAATGCCCATCAACTGAGGAACGGATGAAAAAGATGTGGTGTCTTTATACAGTGGAGTGTTACTCAGCTATAAAAATGATACTCTCGAGGCTTTTATAGGTAAATGGATGCAACTAGAGACCATCCTCATAAATGAAATTAATTGGACTCACATCTGTAAACATCACATTGTCTCCCTGGTGTAAGAACATGAAAGAGTAAATACAACCTAAAATGTACACTAGATAATAAGAAAGGGAAAGAAACTGCTCAAAGGAAGGAGCAACTGAGGTGAGAGAAGAAGAAAAAGTAGTAAGGCAAATTTTGTGTGTGTATATATATATATATATATATATATATATATATATATATGGGTGGATGGTATAACTGTACTGTTGGTGTCTGATGGTTTGCTGGGAAGTTCATGTTTAAAAGTTTTCTTTTCCTTCTATTTGGACCAATTTTTCATGCTTATATCTGGTAATTTCAGCAATTTATGTGACAATAACAATTTGCAGTATAACAACCAATGGTGAATTCCTACAATCCTGCCTAGTGCCATCATGTATTGTCTCTAATGTTCTTTTAAATTATTGTTTTCTTATTCTCTTCAAAGATTTGATCAATCTTCTATTTTTACATCTGGTAATCTGAGCAACTTCGTTCAAGATAACAATATATCATATAACAACTACTGTTAATCCCTATCATTTGGTGTGAAATCTTGTATCCTTTCTAATTGCTTTGTGTTTGTATTCTGCTTTTGTCCTTTTTATTTTTGTACTATTTTCTTTAAAATTAAAAAAAAGAAAAAGGGATTAGAGTTAAGTGAGAGAAGTGAAAGGGAAGATATGATCAAGGTATCTTACATGTATGTATGAAAATACATTAAAACCTATTACTTTATATAATCAATAGTCACTCATAAAATAGTTTTTCAATTTTTAAAATAAAACTTCAAAAATTGTCCTTTCTTGCACGGATGACTTGAGGTCTTTGTCACACCTCAGTGGGATGTGTGGGGACTTATTTCTCAGCTCTCCACTTTTTATTGAGCATTGGGCCAATTTATATGCGACTACACCATTTAGATTATAACGGCCTCATAGTATATTTTAAGATTGGGCATTGAAATGTCTCCGCTTTGGTATTTTCTTTGTTTTGGGTGAAAATTCCTTTGGCTATTGGGGATATTTTTTGTTTCATATAAATTGTAGTATTACCTTTCTATTTCTAAAAAGAATTGATTTGATAATTTGATGGAATTTTACTGAATCTTTAAGTTCTACTGGATAGACTGAACTTTTAAAAATATGAATTCTTCTAATTGAATCCCATTAGGATGACTTTTGAATTTGAGGGTTGGTATGTCCTCTACAATTTTTTTTGCAATTTTCATTGCAAAGATCACTCATTCTGATTACATTGTTCCCAATTCTATTGTATTACATTGTAATGTACTTATTGTATTTTATTTTGAGAGGACAGATTACTTAATATATTGTTTAAATTTTACATAATTGTAAAATAAAAAAGAATGATGGGAGAGACACTTATTTTCAATTATGTTTTTAAATTAAAAATCATTTTAAAATATATTGGTGGGTCTTATTTTAAAATTATGTGTTTCTTTTTAATCACTTTTTAAATAATACTGGAAATGTGTCTTCCAAGATTATTTTGTGGCTTTGAAAAATCTGCCACAAGGTGGCAGTCAAGAAAAGTCTTTTAAAATTTAGTCTTGAAACCTTAACAGCTGACGGCTCCAAATCAGACTTATTGAAGAGTTAGAACAGAATTGATGTGTCAGTGGCCAAGTCAGTACATAATAACTGACATCTTCCCCAATTAAAAATCATAATGACTTATCCAGGGAAAGGAGCAGGTTATGAAACTAAATGTTGTGGGAGTAAGTCAGAACGCTTGGAGGGTATCTTGACTCAAAAGTGTAATTCAACTATATTAATGTTTTGTCAATTACATTAACCCTTTGTATAAGACACTTCTGTTTCCTCATATGAACCTAGCACTGATTTTTATCTAGGGATGAAAAATTTCTTTCCCGCCCCAGCTGCCTCCAGGGTTCTACAAATAAGCAATGCCGGAAAAAATAAAAAAAGCTTTTGGCTTAAAGCAAGTCAATTCCACTTAGCTCATCTAAACTTCTGCCTCAGTGATCAACCTGATAAGAGCGCCATGCTGAACACAGTGGACTATTTACAGCTAAACAGAAAAGTCCTTGGCCTCAAGCAAACAAACAGAGCAGAACACAATGGATTTTTTTCATGAATAAAAATGAAAATGTCCATGTTTGATAATACATAGAATGTCTAAATTTGTCAGATTAATGAGAAATACTGTTTGTAATTTATATGTATTATCACTAAAATAATGTCTAGTGAGCTTAGCAGTGACTAAGAAATACATACATTCTTTGTGCCATGTTTATCATGCATCCCAAATGATGACTGTTTTTACACTTTTAGAGAATAAGCTTCTTTAACAGTAAAATCGATATATATTAATATTACTTAGTACAGAGCATTACTGATCATACATTCGCTAGTCCTAGCAAAGTGCCTACTGGTAGGTGTTACCATAAGGATCACTAGTATTATAGAATAATATGCTGGGCTTCTGATGCATAATCTCATCCGATCATCCATTCTCTCTATTCTACTTATTAGAAAATTGATACTGAACGTATGTTTGATTTTCCTAATGCCATAGAATTTACAAGAGACAGGGACAGAATTCCAATCTAAGCCCACTTGATCCCACTGTCTAGTCTTAGCTATTTCATAAAAATGCTTCTTACATGACTTTCCCAACTCTTTTCTTTTTGCTAAAGCAAACTATTCTTGAGCCAAGTCAAGCCCTTTTAACTTTGGTATGAGAGCTCACCTAATTCAGTTTTATAATTCACATTTCTTGTTAGAAGGAGAAACTAACTTCTGGTCCTAAAACTATTAGTGGACAATATTTATCTGAAAATGGAAATCAAGTTTTTCATTTTCCTTTTGCATAGGCATGTATGCCCTGCAAATAGTGGGCATATGCTCAATGTTTATTTTTCATATTTGTGTATTTTAAAGACATTTAATGATGCAAGTCAATGACTGGGTAAGTAATGAATATCTTCAAGAGTATGCATTTTTATTTTATAGGCTATTTTCTTTACTAAATTTAAAGTCTCATTGCACTTTCTAAAATAATTTTGAAACATATAGTTGAAATCCTAATTTAAAAATAAATGAAAGTCTAGAAACAAGTGTCAAATTTTTACATCAAATTATCAACTAGGAACTTCTCTGAATAATTGTTCTTTTCAAGTAAGCTAGGAAAAACTATAATACATGTATGTTCAATATTTTCCTAGACAACATCTGCTATACTTGACAAATATCTTTTGTGTGTAGCCATTTTAGCCTATGTCATTTCTTCTTTTTTTTTTTTTTTTAGCATTTATAGAAATGGCTCCTATTGGTGTTATTTTGAAACCAGTTTTTTGTTTCATTTATTTATTTATATTACTAATTCAGACATTCTTAGCTATGGACTGGTGAGGTTTTCCTTAGACGTTCTCAATGAGGGGTTGTTTGAGTCATGAAAAGGACATATGGCTGTCCTGATTGGTGTGGTGGAGGAAGGGAAAGCTCCTGGCACTGAGCAGAAGGAGGTTGGCTGTGCTGCCAAATGTCCTCCAACTCACGTGGCACCCTCTCCTCAGGAAGAACACCCAGAAAGCTGAGGTTAAAAAGCCACTGCTATTTTCAGTATTTATATTCAAATGTAGAAAGGCAGTTCACGGATTCCTTTATATTCTTCATGGGTTTCTGACATCAAAAAAATAAAACGTACATGATTTAGCCCAAATTCACATTTTATTTAATTTAGTTTGTTTGTACCAAAGAGTTAATAAACAATTAGGGAAAATATTATAAACAAAAATGCTATTAAAATAGAGCAAGATATTAATGTTAGAGAAATTGTGTCCAGGGCTAGAGGACATATGAGCGCTCTTTACTTTCTGCTCAATTTTTCTGTAAACTGAAAACTTCTCTAAAAATAAATTCTATTAATTATTAAAATGTAGTGTGCTATATGCAATAACAGCAACGAGACAAACAGGGCAGACAGGTGATGCCTTCACAGTTGAGTAGGCACCATGTGAAGGAGACATATTTTCCGGCAGAGAGGAAAGCCCTCTGACATGCTCTTCCATATGAATAATGCATTTGAAAGTGAATATTTTCTGGGGAATTTTCACTGATGTAATTAATAAGAACTTTAAAGCAAGGGCTTCTTGACAGCAGAGCAACCTGCTTTATTTCTAATTTCTGAGCAAAATTGATCTTATGTTCTTTTTGCAACGTGCATTTAAAGTTCACATGTTTCCTTACCTACATCTCCTTTCTTATAACTAATGCTGATTATTTTTCGATTCTTATTATTCTAAATGCAAGACTCTCTATTCTTGGTTCTATTGTTTTATTTTTCTTTCTGTCTCCATTTATAATATGGCCCTGTAATTGTCCTTTCGTATCTATTGGCTAATTTGGGTAGGACCACACAAAATACCAAAGTCTCCAGATGCTCAAAAGACATGTTAAATGGTTGTGTCATTTGCATATAACTTATGTACATCCTGTTTGCTTTAAATAATTTTTAGAATATTTGAAATATCTAATATAAGTGCTATGTCAAAAGTTATTAACTATATTGTTTAGGGAATAGTTACAAGAAACATACCTACACATGTTCATGATGGGCACAGTATTTTTTGAAAATGTTTTACTTATGGGTTGAATCTGGGGTGACAGATCCTATGGAAGCAAAATATAGAGTTTAAGAGGATGGATTGTTCTCCAATTCCAAAAGTGTGTATAATAGAATTTTAAAGACTCTATAACATCCCACGTACTCTCTTATTTACCTTCAATAAATTAAAAATGTCTTCTTAGAATCCCTCTTTGGAGAGTCTTTCTATGCTGTATTACCAAAGAAAAACCTAGGACAAGTAATTCCAATCTACAGGCTTTAACTTCTAGCAAATACACCTTCAGGGATTTCCATATCTTTTCATTGCTGTTGGTGTGTTTGGGATTGATGTTTTTATCATTGCAGTATAAACATTCACAATTCATACACTGGATTAATAAAGCAGGCTTTGGACTGTGTTGGTTCCAGTCCATCTAGCCACTTTCACAGGGAAAAGTGGTCTTATTTATGTTCTAAACTTATCCCATGGAGTGCAATAGTGGAGTTTGGGACAAGTTCCAAATAGTGATACAGCCTCCCACCCCTGCGGTGAATTACTTCATTCAGGTGTTTAGGTGGAATATACTTAATAATAAAGATTCAGCTCAACCCAGAAAAGTTCTTTGTAAGATTAGGAAAGATATAATAGAATTTTTTGTTGAATAAGTTTTAGAGCAGAATGTGATATATACCACAATCTGCTACATAGATAACTAAGAAAGAGACAGAGGAAAGAGGGTTTCTAATTTTCTAAAGTAAGTGTTCTAAAATATTCTCTGTGTATCACATGTGCATCTGCATGTGCTCTAGCATGCATGCGTGTGTGTGTGTGCATAGGTTGTGGGTGCATGTGTGTGTGTGTGAAATGAGGAAACCTTTCCACTTTTTTGTTTTTGTGCCAGGAAAAGTTAATTTTTTAAAATTTCAATTTATTTTAGGTTTTTTTGGGGGGGGTACCAGGAATTGAACTGAAGACCTTACACTTGCTGCTGAGCTATATTCTCTGGACCAAATTATTTTACTTTTACAGCATAAATTTCACATGTAATTTGAATAATTTGAAAATGTGTATGATGCTTTTGAGAGATTATTTCCTAAATTCAAAAGTTATTTCAATAGATAAGAATTTTTATAATTACTAATCACATGCAAATTTGGCAAATCTGCCTATTTATAAGAATTTCTATTAGCTATATCATGTTCCTTTCTTCATTTAATCTAAGGAGTTATTACAAAAATAGAACAAAGGTCATATTAGATGCTTTAGGTAGAAAAGAAAACAATAAATATATTTTAAAACTTGAAATGTAAAGAAAGTCAAATAGTTTTAAAAGAAATGTAAACTCAACCCCTACACATATACTGCTCTTAAAATGTTTTGTTTATTGTTGCTATTTATTAAGTGTTTCTCCATGAAATCAGTTGTTATGTGCTTATTCCTCAAAATATAGTCCATAGAGATATGAAATTGTTTTTACCTGAAATACTTACGTTAGAACAAATAGCTCAGTATCTCCTAGTCTACTGAATCAGAATATAATTTAACAGACTTTCTCATACTTAAAAATACCCCATTACATAATTACAAAATCATGACCCTTTCCTGTATAATACAGATAACCTTATATACCAATGAAATCTTTTCATAGTTTTCCAATATTAACCCTCATAGTGCCATTACTGCCTGTTTTCCTTTCTGAGTGATATTTCTTTTCTTGTTTAGTCACAATTTCATCCTAACATTCTATAAGCTATATAATTTGGATTTTAACATTACTATCACATTCTGTAAAACAGAAGGGAAAGAAAGGGTGAAAGTTAAATGGTTTATATGTAAATAGGAGGGGGGAGAGAGAAGAAAGAGAGATATTGGTTAAGTAATAAGTAGCCCCTTTTTGCAATAAAAAGGCTGTAGACCTATTATTAACTCATTTTAAAAAAACGCACCCTTCCATGTCTCGCCCACCCCTTTAAAAAACTAAGTGGTAATTTATCTGAATGCAAGGAAAGGAGAAAAAGAGAAATGGCAGAAATTTACTCTGGACAGTGGTGATAATTCAAAAGTGAATTGCTTTATTTTTCCATGTTCTCTTTTTTTCAGTCAATATCTCAATGGGATTCTGTTATTTATTTAGTGGGATGATTCAGACTTTCATTCCTGGGAATTCTAATTCCATCATAATCCCAGTGCTGCATGTATGCATTTCCTGTAGTGTGTGATTAAATTTATCAGTGGATGTGACAATCCTAGGAAATGCTACAGATCTTCTTTAGACACAGAGGAGCACCTGCCTGCTTCCATTGCATAGCAGGTTTGTTTCCTCTGCACAACGCAGATGATTCACCATAGTCATTTTGCTACTGGTAAAGTAGCATAAGCGTTCTCTAGTGACCAGGTGCCAATTCAGATTCTTAACCAGTGGAGTGAAGTTTGTATCATCTTACAGAAAATTTCTTCTCAGGAAATGAAGACCCCCAAACCAGTAGAAACCAAAGATACAGAAAAGGAAAACCAGACTATTTTTAAGCAGGTCACTTATTTTCTACCCTACTATACATAAGAGAAATAGCATGTTGAATTTTCATATTATGTAAATATGTTTTATGTAAACATTTTAATGTCACAAAGTATCGTCTACCAGATAGTACCACAGCTAAGTCTTCATTGAGCCATTTCAAAATTGCTTGTAGACTAAGTGATACAAAAGCACAAAATCCCATGTATGTTATGGTACTGCTTCACTGATTTCTCTATAAATTTTATTTTTTCATTAGTAACATAGAATATAATAAAGAATAATTGATGGAGACCACTATGAAGTGGCTCTGAGCAGAGTTTAAAATTAATCAATTGGCTTTCTATGTTTATCTGTGAGTCTGCCCCAGGCCTAGGCCCCTTATGAGGAGATGGACAGAGGACTCATAGTAAGTGAATCTCTACGAATCACTGGCCCTGGCTGAGGCCTGTAGTGGCCTGAGAGGCTGTGTCGCCTCTGAAGACAAGACAAGGCCACAGCTGAGGATGCCTGGTTGCAGCTCCAACTAACTAAATAAGAGACTGTAACGGCAGGTGTCTTACTCCTGCAGTGAATGTCAACCTGGAGTTAAGACAGTCTCCTAAGTAGCGTAATTTACTACTTGGGAAGTCTTTGAACTGACTTCCAAGGTCCTGCTCAGGCTCCCTCACTTTCCTCAGTATCCCTTACCTTTGTTTGAAAAGCAAATAAATGTTGGCTTCCCAGAGAAATTCTTTGTCTGATACCCCAGAGAGTCTCGAATGCTGATGGAGGGTTTTGATACTTCTCAATCCCTACAGTCATTTCACTTGTCTCTTGTGTTTAAGCCTTCACTGTCCACTCGTTTGGGAGGTTCCAGGCCTGGTCAGTCCACAATAAATGAAAAATAAACAATGACACACATTTTGATTCTGACAGAAGCATTGTAGTCAACAACAACAAACTGAAATCACTCTTCCAAATTACTGCCCACTTCCTGGTGAAATGCGACCACTTTAATAAACCAACCATCATGTGGCTGCAAGCCTTCACAGTTATGGTGCCATGCGAGAGTGTCCACATTGATACTCACAATGGGCTCGGTAGGTATTCAGTCCAAGTTGTCCTGGGAGAAGTGAAGGTTAGCTTCAGACTTCTGTTAATATCTTTCCATATAAACATTGTTTCTTTCCTTGGAGTTTCTCCTTCAGTCATACTATATGCTATACAAGTAACTTTTGACTCCAGATTTTATTCACAGCTCATCTCCCTTCAAACTGGTGATGAATTGCTGCTGCACAGTGCTCAGCTCATGGCTTGGAAAATCAATTAACATTTGATTTGTGCTAAGTAGCTGAAGTCTTTTGGTGGTGTTATGTCCCATTGAGAGATATTCCGTTTCTAACAAGACCCAGTAACACGCTGGCAGATTATTCTGAAAGGAGAGAAATTCATTTTAATAGTAGATTTGAAGTCATCCTAAAATCTTACAGGTATGCTGTTATTCCCTTAGTGTGACATCACAGGTAAAAGAATACTGAGTAAAGTGACAGAAAGAATTCTTTTTATCCTATTAATCATGCTAAAGATATTTAGTCAATGACAAGTACCTGTAACAGCATATACCCTAATAGAACTTCCTCTCTGCTCAATACCTTCCTCTTGCAAATCTCTGCTTTTACCAATTTCAAAGAATTTGTCAGAAAGTATGTTCCTGTATGTGACACTATACTTGCAAGATAAAAATTATATGCTTATTTTAAATCATTAGTGTCCAGCTGAGTGATAGGCAGGCAGGATGTCATGGATAATTAAATTAATGAGTAATAGCTCACCAAGAAGTAACACTAGAGGGTAAAAACAAGGAGTTGAAGTCATTCTTGCAAGACTGACCTGTGATTTGCTGCTGTTTTCCCTCTCCTGGAATTCACCTGCGTAATTTAACCCTAGATAAAAGGAGAAAAAAACTTTGATGAAATGTAAACAAATTTTATTTTTCAACCTTACATGAATTTTATCACCATATTTAGGTCATCTGAAGAAAATAATGTCCCAATTTGTGTGAATTTTAAGAACTCAGGTTTCAGTCACTTGCCAAGTTTTTTGGACACTTGGAGATTTAAATATCAATTCTGACAGCCTAAGTGGCAAAGTTTTGAGTTTTCTTTCAAAGGCCTAAAAACAGGTGGTCATATGAGACTAGGAACTGTTATAATTTTCAAGAAAGTGAAAATGTTTCTTTTTTAACTGATAAGAGATATTACAACTAAAAGTTTTATCTCAGAAGCAACATCAATAAGTAAGAAACCAAAACCAAATCACACCATGTTGAATAGAAATGAAGGTCTATTTAATGTGATACTTAAGAATTTTCAGTCTTATGTTTACATTTTAAGTAAACTGTATTATTATGATCTATTAATATAATTAAGATAGAATAACAAATTCTCTTACTTTAAAAATTTAAAGAAAATCAAAATGCCTCAAAGAAAGTTTCAGTGTGATACAAAAATGCAATCTCAATAAGCACGGAATATAGGGTCACCGAAATTCTAGAATTACAGCTGAGAAGTGTCCAGGTGCTGCTATGGTACAATTTCAACCAGTGGATCACTGTGTACTGGGGCTATACTGGAGAAGCCTATTTTTTGACTGTCCTTTCTGCAAGTGAGTGAGGATAAAAGCATTTATTTCATATTAAAATAGCTTAAATAATTGGATGATGGGAGTGAGACAAAAAATATAACTTTTGTGTACATGCATATACTGTAGAAATTTGTATGTGTGTTTATCCATGTTAGCACTACTTACTGGATTTATTCTAAGTGTTTCTATGTATTTATGAGGAAGACTAGACATAATTATGACTATTTATATCAAACAGAATACAGACTAGGTGCATTGCTTGAGAATCTCTTCTGTAATCTTATGTCTAGTTACCTTTTGCTATGTTTCAGTTTTATAACCCAGTTAAGTTTAAGAATTCTGTAATGATATTTCTGTAGTGAAGCATTCCCTATTATATATCACTTCTCTGTGGATCATAATTTGAGTAATTGGCCCTAACTTTTGAGTCCTCCTCCACGTCTTTTTTTTAATGCAATTTTTTTTCAGGAAAAAGCTAAAGTATATTTCTGCGGTTTGACTTTAGGTTCACATATGTGATCCACATTAGCAAAAAAAAAAAATGCATGAAAGTGCAAAGTAAGAAATTATGTATTATGTATACTTCTATTTGCTTGTTTATCTCTAGCTTCACCCTGCAGGAAATGCTTTCTCTAGAATTTGCTTTTTCCTTAGACTTATATTGAAAATAAATCCAACACCACAACTCACTGGGAGAGTAGCTGGAGTCACACACATAGCTTGAAGAAAAGCTACCCTGTGGGTGAATGTCAGCAAGTTTGGCTTGCTCCTACCAGTGAATTCATTACATGTTTATACACTTTTGAAATGTTGTGTTTTTTTATATACAACTTCCTCTTCTATTATGTGTGGACATTATCTTGGTCATCATCTGAAACTATACAAGTCTTTATTGTCCAGACAGGACCTGTGTAATTTGTGTACCATCAATTGAATATATATATATATATATATATATATATATATATATGAAATTTTTGGCAGTATATAAAATTGACAATATCTCCTCTCCTTTTCAGTCTAAATTGATATCCATTTTTGGGTTTTTTTGGTACCAGGAATTGAACTCAGGACCTTGTGCTTGCCAGGCAGGCGCTGTACCACTGACCTATCTTCCTGGCCCCTGACATCCACGTTTACAGCAGCACAATTCATAATAACTAGCTGTTTGAAGCAGCCTATATATCCATCAACAGATAAATGGATAAAGTCAATGTATTCATATACAATGGAATACTACTTTGCCACAAAGAAGGACAAACTTGAGTGATTTGTAGGAAAGTAGATGTACATTGAAAGCATGATATTAAGTGAAATAAATCAGACACACAATGTTACCACATGGTTTCTCTTATAGAAGAAACCTAAAATATAAAAGCCAAAGTAAATGGTAGATAACAGGAAGTGGAAAGAAAGATCTTTCTCAAACAGGAAGACCAAGAGATGGAGAAAAGGGTCCGAAAGAGGCAGAGCAGGAGGTAAACGAAACCAGTAGAATGTGTTCTGCACATGTACAGACTCTCACAAGGATCATAAATATTAGGTACTGCCAACATGCACTACTAAAAATTTAAAACATGACATACTTTAATGGAGAAAAGTCTTTTGTCAAATAACCATCAAAGTAGATGTGTACACAGGTTCTAGGCAAGGAATATCTGTGTAGACTAAGGTGTGAAATAGTTGTAAATGATGGATCACTTACCACTTAAAAGAGAAATTAGGACAGAACTGCAAAATGAATGTTTATATTTTACTTCAGTATGTAATTCTCTCTTAAATGTAAAACTGAGTTCAGAGTGTCTCAAAAGTTAAAGTGGTGTGCATGTGTATGTGTGTGTGTATGGTTCTGTGTGGCAGTGGAGGTGAGGGTGGGATGTGTTTGTGTGGTTGAGGAATAGAAAAATGACAAAAAATAGAAAATAGTCTCTACCTTGAATACTGTAGCTATAAAATATATAAACATAAAGTATTATTAAGTCTTACTTTCTCATTTCTGGGACAAAATACCCAAAACCCAGAAGCTAAGTGGGGGAAGGTTTACTTGGGCTCACAGTCTGTAGAGGCTTCAGTACATAGCCAAGGTGGCACGGCAGAGGGTCACAGCAAAGGAGAAGCAATACGTGCTTTGCAGGCAAAACCCAGCAAGCCATCCAGAGAGGGGGAGTGATGTAGTGAAGATACACCTTCTGGGGCACATCACAGTGACTCACCCCTTCCCGGCAGGCTGCGCCTCCCAACATCACACCCAGCTATAAACCCATCAGTGCAGCACACACCTGTGCTCCAGCCACCTCCCATAAGCCCCAGCAGTGAGCACATGAGCCTTTGGGAGCACTCTAGATACAAGCTATCGCTTAGCTGCACTGTGTTCTCCAAACCTCACTGGTG
This sequence comes from Dinomys branickii, assembly GCA_004027595.1. Taxonomy (NCBI): domain Eukaryota; kingdom Metazoa; phylum Chordata; class Mammalia; order Rodentia; family Dinomyidae; genus Dinomys; species Dinomys branickii. Next base: position 17,017 of record PVLD010002754.1, on the reverse strand, counting down.
AAGCCTGAGCCCCCGGTATTTTAGAAAGTTAGCCTGTCTGAGGACGAGAGGTAAAAAGGAGGGGCAGTAAGTGGGCCCCAATTCCAGACTCAGTCTTGAGTCTTCATTTGAAAAAGAGCAACTATAAAGAAGAAAGACCTGGTAGGAGGAGAGAGAAATGGCATCTGCAAACCCAGAACCATCTCAGAAGAAACCAAAATTGCAAAAAACTTGACATTGAACTTTTAACCCCAGAAGTGTAAGAAAATGAATTCTTTTTGTTTAAGCCATTCTATGTATTTTTTATAATAGCCCTAGAAAACTAAAATATATATGTATATATATATGTTTGTGTGTGCATATTAAATTTATACATGTATATATGTAACACTATATGTGTGCATAACTCATACATATGCATACAGTAATTTATTGAATATAACATTAAGAACATACACATGGAGAACATAACTTGATTTCATATGCTGCATTTTCACACATAGAAATTCTAGGATTAACTTAATTGAATCATTATTATTCAGTTGGTTATGATGTTGGTTTGGGGAGCTTTTCCACTGGCTAGTAAATTATCACCTTCTAATCCTTTCATAAGTGAATATGGTGAGGAATACATATTTTTAATAAAGGAACAGAACTAATTATATTACATATTTCTTCAGCTGTAGGTTTTAATAAATTCTACAGTAACAAAATGCGGATGACTGGCTGGGTAGGCAAATCTTCTGTACATTATAACGCATATTATTTCAAAGGAATTTGTGAGAGTTGGTATTTACTCCTTTGCTTTCCTGAGAATTACATTTATGAATAAAGGAATTTTGTCTCTAGAAAATAACACTGTCCTAAAGTGTTGATATAAATTTCAGAAAAAAATAAACTCTAATACTTCAAAAATTAAATATCCATTTTTGTGTATTCTTCTATAAATTATTACAATTATTCAAATAAAAAATGCAAGTGCTAACTACCTCAGGTAATATTTACATAATCAAAGGCATATTGAGAACATTCCAATAAATTGCTAATTGGATAAAAACATTATTTATGCAAATTTTAAGGGATAATAATTTAAATAATACTATGTGTTTCCAAAATTACCAGGTTTATTATATAATGTGCATGAGAATCAATTTGTTTTTTGTTCTAAAGTAACAGTGTTCACGCAATTAGGCATTCCATGGTTTCTGTATCTTTCAAAGGCCATGTATTAAGAAGAGTACAAATCTTGTGAGAGAACATGAACAGCAAAATTTTACTATTAGGATAGCAGTGTAATGAGTTAATATTTTTTGTAAATGTTTGAACTTTATGTGGGTTTGATGAAAAAGGTAAGCTTTATATGTAAAAAAGTCCCCACAACATCTTTTTTTCCTTTGAAATTTATATATTAGTTATTTTAAAAATGCATTCAGAAATACCGCATTAGTTGAAGAGTTATAAGAAATTAGTGAGGAACATATGAGAACTCTATTATTGAACCTATTTTGTCACCTCCCAAACCAGGACCTTTGTCTGTTCTGTGACTTTCTTGATTGAAGCATACCGTCTAATGCTACACAATGATTAGAATCGGTTTTTGATACAAAAAGACTGTAGCCTGAAATAGCCACAGTTTGAAAAGGAAGTACCAAAGGAAAGGTGTGTAGGAGATGGTAGAACAAATGGAAAGGAGAAAGAGGTTAAACAGCAGAGAAACAATGTGGCATTGGAGCATTTTCGCTCATGTGGAAGGAGAAGTCCTACGGTATCTACGGGGTCCTGGCCGGGGAGCTGTGAGTGCCTCTTTCCTCTTTTCCTTTTCCTTTTCTTATTCTTTTCCTTTATTTTTCTTTTTCCTTCTCCCTTTTCATTCTCCCCTTCCCTTCCCTTCCCTTCCCTTCCCTTCCCTTCCCTTCCCTTCCCTTCTCTTTGCTTTACTTTTCTTGATTGATATGTACAAATATATAAAGGTTTCAAGGTGTGATGTTGGATGATCCATAACTATTTTCTGCAGAGTTTATTCCGCCACTGAAGAAAGGTGTGTTTTCAGCATTTCTGTTAATTTTATTTTTACTTCTCAGTTGCCTGCTCTTTTGTGTCTACATAACGCTATAAATGCAGCCACCGGTCCTGAATGCTAGGCCATCAGTTTCTTTTTAAGGTTTGTACCAAAGTGAGAGGAAAAAAATTCTCAATATAAAACTGCCATTCGGTTGCAATGCCTTTGAGATACCATGTGCATCCCCTTTAGGTAACTGTGACTAGTCTCAGAGTTCTCTTAAGGTTAATCTAGGTTGGTGAAGTACATACAAATTGGAAATTTCACAGATTTCCATGTAAAGGGTATTGCACTTTTGAGTCACAAGGAAAATTTTTATACATGAAACCAAAATGCTTTTCTTTTCTCACGTCAGGACCTAATTAATAGCTGTGACTAACTGAAACAACAAAGAATGAGGAGGCATTATGGGTTGTGAAGCTACTTAAGAAATATTAAAATTTTCCACATCATTTGTGAAATATGTTTTGCATGTACAGCTTATACTATGCTGTGAGAAAAATAAAGCTATGTATATATAGAATGAAAGAAATTAATATATTAATTATTAATGTATTGAGAAAATCTGTTGTAGTTTCCTTAAAAGAGAAGTCATGAAATAAGGTAGAGCTGTTTTAGGACTGTAAAAGCTTTATTTATTAAGCAATGAAGTCAGAGAAAGTAGAAATGAATGAATTAAACAGAAATATATTATTGATAGTTTACCTCCAATTTACAAAAGAACAAAAGAATGATTAGTAAGATGGTCAATTCGTTAATACAGTAAGATAGTTCTCGTTACATGGCTCTGATCTCTATGTAGGGTACAGGTGATTGAGCAATACTATTTTTAAGTAATGAATTTATTAATAAAGAGTGGAAGGATTTTATTTTTTGCCTTCTTGTGTATTTTCTGTAATGAATAAAACATTAAGCCAAGCATTCTAGAACATAGTGGGTATTGCTGCTGTCTTCATTTGTTAATGAATGAAATAACTTCCATAAAATAACCTTAAGTGATACAGCAAAATTAAAGATTATGTGACATGAGAACAATTTCCTTTCACACTACAGTGGTTTTCTAGAACTTGGTCAGGGAGGAGAGCTACAGTTCAAATATTAGTAGTATGCTTGTGTTACTTGTGATTGTACCACATTTATCATATTCTTTAATGAACATGAGTAAGTCAATTACTAGGGTTTTGCTTAAGGCTATTAGGAGAAGTTGCTCCAAGAAAGGAATTCCTTTGTAAACCAATAGTTGCCTAGTGTACAAACAGTGAAGAAGAGGTCATTCATATCAGAAGAAATACAAATGCCCTGGGTTGCAAACTTACATGTTTTATTCAGCTACTCACAAGGAGGCCAATATGGTTGGAACTCCGTTAACAAGGAGGAGATGTGCTTAGGGAAGTTGCTAGCAACACATTAAGTAATGCATTCTAGGACACCCACTATGGCGACAAGAAGTGATTGGACAATTTGGAACACAGGTAAGTTTGGCAGAGTTGTACCTCAAGATTTTATTTTGACTGCAGTGTGTGAGAGATATTTGGGAATGTCAGGGAATGAAAATATATGAATAAGTAAGTTATTACTGCAGTTGTCTAGGAAGTAACAACAAAGTGGTGGAAACAGTGAACATTGACCCAATATGAGATATTTCTGAGACAACATCGCTAGATATTGCTGAAGTATTGGAGATGGGATTTACTAAAGAGAAATGTTTAGAATTTTTGCTTAAGTAACTGGAAAGGTCAGAGGGTACTGACACAAGATTTCAGTTTGCGACATATCAACTCTGCAATGCCTGCTCAAAAACCAAGTGACAGTAGTAGTTAAAGAAGGTTGGGGCTTTAGAAAACATAAAACATCAACATATTAATGACATTGAAATGCATAGATCTGTGTAAGATCACTAATGGAGTGAGAGTAGTTGACGAAGAAGTTGAAAGACCGAGCATTGAAATACAATTTTTAAATCAAAATATTAATGGAAAAAGAGACTGATGGGGAAAAATTGAAGAAGGAAAAAAGTAACACTTCTAATTACCCCACAGACCAAATCAAAGGAGAGTATTTTACAGCACAGTAACCAACTCTGTTACAATCTAGTGCTAACATAGTACATAGCTATTGACCATGACATTTGATGATTTGAATTCACAAGGGACACAGTGAAGTTTTGATAGAGTTGTGGAGAAAATATCTGCTAAGTTGGAGTTAGGAGAAGAAAGGGATAATACTAATATAGAGCAAAGATGTCTTTCTAAGAGCTTTGTTTCAAAAGAAGATCAGAAAAAGAAGGTGAGAATTTTTGAACATAACAGAAATAGGCTTGCTTGAAAACACATTTTATAGGAATGATAAAGCCTATAGATATCTGTATGGAATGGGAGACATTTCACATTGTTAATGTAAGAAGTATATTTATGATTTTGTGTGAGATGCTTTAATAATGTCATTATCTATGGTAGATGCCCACAGATACTGACTCATCCTGAACAAGTTAGCATCATTAGCCATAGAATCTCACAGCATGTCTGAAGATTGGCCTCTCTCCTCACCTTTACTGAAGTCGAAGGAGGTTAAGTGAGTTGCCAGTGATCATCAGATGTGTTGGTGAGGAAGCCAAGAATAAACCCTTAAGATTCTGACTCCAAGTTATTTACATCACTGTATTTATTGACTTTGCCTTCTGCTTAGTCATTTGTTGGGCACAAGTGACACTCCAGTGCTCTAAATAATCCACGCGGGATAGAGACAGAGTAAGTCTGCAAAGCATAGGCAGTGGATTACTCACTAAAGTTTTCAGACTCTCAGGTTCTACATCTGTAAAATTAATGCAGTTGCTTCTTAGGTACCTTTTAAGTATATTGTATTTTTGACCCGAACGAGAATTGGGTCAATTTAACTTCATTTATGGGATCTGAATTTACTCTCTGGGAACCCGATTGAATCTTCTCCCTCACCCGTGATGAGGAATCCTAAGTACGGATTCTCAGTACTCTGTCATCAAAAGGCTCCACTGGGAAGTCAAAATATTTCTCGTTATGTCTCTTACCATTACCAATCCCAACCCCTATAGTTTATTTCTTCTTTTTATTTTTTAAGTTCCTTAACCCATTACCTCTAAAATTCTAATTAAAATGCATGAGACTTTATTATTGATCTCTTCAGTCTCTGTACTTTAAAAGCCTAAAAAATAGATTCTTCTCCCCTAGGGTGTTGATCTCTATACTTTCTGAAATTTTCCTTCTTATATTAGTAAAATTTTGATTTCTTCTGATACTTGTCTTTAACCTTACATTTCTAGTTCTTGTTAGTCTAAGCATAGATTTTTCTTTACCTTTGCTTCAAAAATGAGGGAATTAGCATGTCAATACTCCTGTTAATTGTCCTATTTCTCTACTGAACTACGATTTCTATGTTAGTCATTCTATAATGGCAGGATATGCTGGTTTTATATTGTGATCCAGTTCCATTTCCATACATATGAATGTCTTTATGGTAATAAAATTCCGCTTATACTTGGCAATAGGGTCATTAAAGTAAAGGGTACTAGATAGGATGGATTTTTCTGGTTTTGGCAATCAACAGACTATATTTTTCCAAACTTTATCATATCTGTGTTTTTATAGTTAAATTTTGTTGTACTTGTTGACAGTGTATGATGTTTTTATGCTGTTGACAGTTTTATTGTCCAGTTACAGTGTTTAATCCTCACATAAACTGAATTGTTGATAGGATTGAGAGTTAATCTACCACCATTTCATTTATTAGCTTTTGCTTCATGTGTATTTATTCCTTTCTGAGAGCATTAACAATTGTGGAGGGATTTCATTTCATCTTCTCTGTTGGAGTTTTAGCCAGCCTCCCTCCCTCCCTCCCTCCCTCCCTCTCTCTTTCTTTCTTTTTCTTCTTTGTTTCTTTTTGCAATTTAAATGGTTGCCCTAGGATTTGCAGCGCATCTCTTTAAACTGTTATTTACCTAGTTTTAATTTCACATATATTTTTTCCTCTAAGAACATTAATGGTATGTTTTGAATTCCATTTTTATCTCCCCAGCTGGATTTTTATCTGCTTTTATCTTTTTTCAATTTAATTGGCTGCTCTAAGATTTATAATAAATCACTTTGAATTTTCAATTTATCTTCCAACAATTTTATAATACTCTCTACAGTTTAGGACTTTACCATTGCACACTTTCAGTTCCCCTTTCAGTACTACATGCTACTGTTGAAATACATCTCACTCCTGCATATGTAACTAATATGAAAATATTGTTAATTTTTATCAAGAATGTAAACTAAATTCTGTCACATTTTTCTTCCATATCTTTTGAAGTGGTTATATGGTTTTCCTTTTTAATTATATTAGTAAAACATATTACATTTATTTTCAAATCTTACATCAACTTTACACTCATGATATAAACCTGAGTCATCATGAATTATCTTGTGTACATAGTCCTGCATTTGTCTTAATAAATTTTTGTTAAGAATTTTGTGACTATTCTCATGAGGAATTTTTTTGTAATCTAATTTTTTGTATTAACTTTGTCATGTTGCAGAATCAGAATCATACAAGCATCATAAAATAAGCCTTGTGATTTCTGAAATCTATTGGGTAGAATTGATATTATTTCTTCCCTGAGGTTTTGTTAAACCATGTTTTAAATTTGCGTGACCATTACAAAATAATACATTAATTTTTTAGTGTATGTGTTGCTATTGATACTTTCTGTATTTTAAAGTGAGTTCTGTTAGTTTATGGCACTTAAGAAATTTGTCAATTTTACACATGACAATTTTTTGTTATAGTTATTTGTACTAGCCCTTTCGACTGGTTGTAAGTTCTGTATTATATTCTGTTAGTTAAACAATACTTTGTTATTCAAGATATTGTTAATATTTTTCCTGATCAGTTTCTCATGTGTTTTATCAATATTACCTATTTTCAAACACATTTTTTGTTTTATCATATTCATCCTTATCAATGATTGTTGCTTTTATCATTGTCCTTCTATTTAATTAGAGTTTAATATTCTCTTCCATCCTAAATTTCCTTGTGTGTAACTTAAATAGATTTGAGATCTTTATTTGTTTTTCTTATGTAACATTATACAAATACATTTTTCTCAAAGCTCTTATTTAAACTGTCTTAAAATGTTGATTTTTTTGTGTTTTCAATTTCATTTAGCTCAAAATATTTCATACTTCCAATTTTAAATTCCTTTTTAAACCACACTTCATTGAGAACATTTGTTTAATTTCTCTATATTTGAGGATTCCCAAATAGCTTTTAAGTATTGAATTTTAGGTTCATATCCTAGCCAAATAATAAACTTTGTACAGATTTTTCAAAAATTGAGCTCTGGAAAATATTATAAACTATACCAGCTACTAAGAGTGATATGCTACCTAAAAATCAATTGTTTTCTAAATGTCCTTTAAATTCCCTGTATTTTTATTTATTTTCTGTCTGCTTGCTAAATCTAAAACCAGGAAAAATGTTGAATATTTAAACTACAACTTTCTCCTCTCTTTTGCTTCTGACGTTCCAAGTAGACAGAGTTTGACCCCTTGATATTGTTATAGTAGTTGTATCTCTGTGCATTTTGTTCAGTTTTTTATCCACTGCACTTCCTTGTGGGTATTTTCTATTTCTGTGTTTTCCTGTATAGCAAGCTTCTATTTTGCCTCATATAATTTGTTGCCAAGTTCGGTCAGTGAATTTTCACTTCAGATACGATAATTTTCACCTCTAAGAAAATCCACTTACATCTTTTTCATAATGTTCTTTTGAGTTCTCAGTATGACTATGTGTTCCTTTGAGTGCATTTATAGAGTGATAATAGATATAGTAGTGTACTTTGTCAATTTATTTTTCCTCTCCTTTCTAGCCCCGCTTGTATTAATAAATTTCTCCTTGTCACACTTCCTTGCTTCTTCCTAGGGCTACTATTCTTTTAAATTGTATGCAGTGCATTATGACCCTGGATCTGGACTAACATTCGCTTTAAAAATGCTGAGCTTTGAATTGGCAGCAGCTAAGTTATGAGTGACTGCTGCTTTTGACACTTGTTCGTGATACTCACTTGGTGGGTCTTAGGAAGCCTGTATTACATGAAGTTGGTTCCTCATCCAATTTGCAGTCTTTCTTTGATTCCCACTGACTACTCTAATGATCAATCAGGGCACATAATTCTGCCTGATTGGCATTTGAGTGCTTGACAGCATGGGCCACTGTGGTTCAGGTCATAGATCCTAGCTCTCTGGCTGCTCCCCTTGTGTAGTTTCATGTACATTTTAGTAGTTTGATGTTAATTTTATGTGTCAAGTTAATTAGGCTGTGGTACCCAGCTATTTAATCCAATGCTAGTCTAACTGTTGCTACGAAGTTCTTTTTTTAAAACTATACTTTAGATCTGGTGAATGTCTATGATCAAGTAACTTCAAGAAGATTACTTTGGTAATTTTAGTGGGCATTGTCCAATCAAATTTAATTATTTAAGAGCAAAAATTGATTTTTTTTTCTAAAAAGAAGAAAATTCTATCCTAAGAATGCAAGATCAACTTCAGCTTAAGTTTTGAGTTGTCAGCCGTCCCCTACCTGTCATCTATCTACGTGTCCGTCTATCTATCATCATCCATGTAGTGCTGCTTCTCTAGAAAACTATTACTTGGTAGGATCATCCATAAAGAGTCAAAAAAATGGAGCTTGACAATTTCCGAAATTATTTTTCTGTGCAGTTCCCTCCTCTCTGCCCTGCAACTTCAAGTGCCTCATCATCTCTAAAGTCCAATCACTGGCTCCTCCAGGAAACAAGAATCTCTATACCTAAACCTTGGCTTCTCACAAGAGTGCGGGCATAGTTCCAGGAAAATCACGCAGTTTACTTTGTTTCTCTTGTCTGGTATTGCCAGTTGTCGGATGACTGAGAGCAGATGTTTCTTATGTTTTATTCAGATTTTCCAGGTGTTGACAATGGGAGGTTGAATGGAGTCCTTATTCATTTGTGGACAGAAATGTGTCTCTTGATCGTCAACATTAGTTAAGAAAAAAACAATTATGAATTTTCATTTAAAAAAGTATCTTTTAGGGAGGTTTATTGCAAAACAAATAGATATTCAATGATATGTTTATGGTAGATTAGAAATAGAAAAATTTCATATGTATGAATTGTTGCATAGTTACATTGGAATCCATTTCATACCGAGATAGCCTTTCATTTTGATCTGAGCTAGTGTGTAATCAGTCTCACCCGTCTTTGTAGAATGTTTTGATGCTGAGTCTGAGTAAATCACAGGTCCACACAAAGGTAACAATCTGTTACTTGTTTAATGTATTGTTTCATATTTGCTCAGGAACAGGATCTTAGGGCATTGTTGAAAAATATAAGAAACAGAACTTTCACGCCTGCCTGGTGAGTAGGACTGGTCAGCTACATCCTTTATTGATTTCTTTTATTGGTTTCAGGGATCCACTTGCTATCAAGTTGAAAGAAATTCATGCTCTGAACCTGATGGCAAAATACATGTTCACTTCAATCCTTATCACTTTTCTGGGCTAATGAGTTTACTCAGAACTTTTCCCATTATGTTCATGTACTGGCTGCTCTTTTTCTTCTTTTATTGATTCATTTCAGGTCTAGCATAACTGGAAAATTACTCCTTTCACAGCATTAGGTTTTTGTATTAGTTTTTTCCATTTCAGTAAGTATATGACGAATATAAGACTGAGTTTCTTTTCTTATGTAATAATGATTGAGTTGCCTATAATGGACAAATAGAAAATGTTTTATATAAAATGACCTAATAGAAGCACTTTTCCTTGTTTAAAAAACACAGTGTATTCCATTTTTATGTCCATTTGATGGTATTTCTCAGCTCTCAATTTAGATCTCCCTGGTGGGAGCCACTATTACCAGCTCTGGGCAAGCAGAAAACCTGCAGCATAGTCATTTTGTTTCTCCCATTCCCTTTAGCTCCTATTTTTTAAGTCACCTCTGTGATGAGGTGGTTGTGAGGCTATTTGGTTTGCATCCTCCAGTTCCATTCCTTTTCTCTTTCGGAAGCGTTTTGTGCCTTGTATTCTAATTGAATCCTGGGTTGAACTACGTACACGTTAGCTGCATTTTCCCCTCGGTCATAAGAAGAGCAGTTGTGTTTTTATTGACACATCTGAATTGTGAAGAATGTGATTATTTTTGTTTTTTGATTCTGATTTGAGTCATACTAATAATTGTAATGCTTGTGTGAAATAACAGAAATCCATGGATCGTATTTCATAATTATTTAATACATAGTTTACTTTTAATTTGTGGATATCTCACCCAAAAAATTAAATATGCTGAAGACTCTCAAGAATATTCCTCAAAATATGACTACTTCCTTTTGTCCCCTCAGCTTCTATGACAGTGAAAGATAGTGGCTGTGCAAGTAGTATTTGACTGCAGTAAGTGGGGTCATTTAAAGTGTTTTAATAATATGCAGCATACACTACATTGTAACTTTTCACCTATCATATTAAGTAATAAATCATTCATATTTCAAATGATATCTTTTCTATATTTTCTTATCACCCACCACTTCCTTTGGCTGACTTTTTCCATTGCTGAGTAGGAACCAAATGCACACACTGTAGACAAGGCTGTACCACGGAATCACATCCCTGGTCCACAAGTTCTTTTAAAACAAAAATCTGAAACATTTTTCTCTGAAACTCTAACAACATTAAGTTCAGGGCTTTTGCGTCTATTATTTAAAATAGATCTCTCTTTTTAGGTAATTGCATCTGTATAGTACTTCTCTTAACAGATAGGAGCCAAATGGTATATTTTAAATACTTAGAAAATTATTGTGGTTAAGTAAATATCTATAAATTAATAAAGATAAATGTTAGCTTTATTAGTGTAGAGTAAACATTTTAGCTAATTCAAAATAAAACTATCCCCTTTGTAAACCATATGAAACTTAACTCCTTTCTATTCCAAAATCTACTATGGGATTTGGATTCTTTTGGTTTAAAGTTTGCAATTATAATTATCACTGTTTTAAGATGTTTCTAAGATATTTTCCTTAATGATGGCTTTTATAAAAACTTATACCACTTTTTATTCATGTTAAAAGAACTGTTTTTACATCCTCTTCCTGTTTGGCAAAGATAATAATAACACACATGGGTAAAGAAATTCAATTTTAAAAGGTAAAATACCCAAAGTAATGTTATGATATTCCCATTTTTAACAGAAGCTCACATGCCATGTTGTTTAACTACCTTTAAATGTACAGAAATCAGAAGCCTCCAGTTAGCCCTTGAAGTCCTATGATTAGCTCTCACCCTACTGTCCCCCCTTTGAATACTATAATCTAGTATAGATTAAACTTACTAAATATTAATAGCAAAGTCTGGCACCTATCTATGGTTAACTTTTGTTCAAGTGTTTCTTTAATTTTGTGTGTACCTATTTTTAAAACTAGGTGCTGCAATCAATATCTCATTAACAATACTTTTTCACACTTTCTGACTTACCTTTGTCTGATGTCATTGCCACAGCTGGAAATATTGATCTCGTTTTAAAGAGTTTGACAGTCAGTACTGCAGTGCATCGCCGGTCCAAATTTTCTAATAATATTATTTATGGGGATATTTGTCTTTTTATAGATACTGCATTTTTCACTTGGAGACTAGGTATATGTTCTTATTAAATAATTTTTTCACATGTAAAATCATTTGGAATGGATGCATCATAGATATAATAAGCAAATTTATTATGCTTCTCTTTTTGTGACTGTAAGCACATTTAACTATCCCAGGCCTCTTCCATTACTACAATTAGCTCATACATGTTACTGCTTCTCAGATTTTTAGCTATGAATTTTTAAAAGATCCTTGTTTTACCAAACTAGGTAGAAATTGCATATGAGTAATTTTGTGAGACAAGAAAGGATTTAATTAGGCTGGTCAGATAGGCACTGGCAGAGCGATAGAAAGGAGTTAGTTTCCACCCAGCATCACTGTCACTATACAGATCAGCTGTGATTAGGCTTCATTTTCTACTGGAACTTGTGTCCACCTTATAGCACGTGGAGGGCACTACTAAGCATGTTCGTCTTTCATGTTCTTTGGAAAATTCTACTCTGATAAATGTATCCTTTATTTCTCCAACTTTCTCTCCATTCATAACCACTATTTACCTTCCAAACTTTGGTACTACTTCACCCCGAAACATAACAAATATTCAACTTTTACAGTACAATCTCCAGTGTTTTCATTTTGCTTCTTAGTTATTTGTACAACATCGGTTCTTCTCTGTATGTTTTGTTTCCAGACATATTACAGTGTGTGTCACTTAATACTGGGGATGCATCCTGAAAAATTCATAATTAGATAATTTTCTTACTGTGCAGACATCTCAGACTGTCTTCGCACAAATCTAGATGTTACAGTCAGCTAAGGCCCTAGGCTGTGGTGTAGTATTATAGTATTCAATAATACTGTAAACCTGTACACCATGTTAGTGTACTGAATACTGTAGGGAAAAGGAATGCAATAGTATTTGTGTCTCTAAATATATGTTAACATAGAAAAGATACAGTAAAAATACAAGAGAAAAAATTATATTTCTATAGGACAGTTGCCTCTATTGGAATCTATAAGCATAGAAGTTGCTCTGGATGAGCCAGCGGTGAAAAAATATGAAAGCTTGGGACATTACTGTACACTATTTCAGATTTTGTGAACACATAAGCCATAGTAAATCTACTTTTTATTTTTCAGTTTTGGAAACAGAGGAGACCATTGCCATACAAAGAATGTGCTGATTGAAGCATAGTGATGTGGTATATGACTGTATCTTAGTCCTAACCCCATTAATATGACCAAATTCTCCCCTAAAAGTCCAAGACTGCAAGAATGTAATATTGCTATTTTTTGTGCCTGCACAGATAGCTGAACCTCACAGAATAAGCATCCCAGCATAAACTAGATCGATATAACTATTCATTTATGGTCATGAACATCAGTGACCTTTGACCATCTGTGAAATCAATGACTTAAAATAACTTTCTCACTTTGTAAAACTCATTTCTTTCATCACACTATGCATTCTCAAACGCAAATTTTCTCTTCAGACAGAAGAGATAATTGGAAAGGAGTTACTTCAAACTCCTAATACAACTCTACCAGACCAAATGTTTACTGTTTCTTTTCTTTCACAAGGTTTGAGTTGTCGCTCTGCCTTCCTAAAACCTACCTTTAAATCTTCCATTAGATTATGTAATTCCCTTTCTGTCCAGTATTTTCAATGTTTTAACTGGACTCTTCCCACTTGGGTGTATTTGTGCATATCAAAATAAGGTTAAAATGACCCAAAAAGGTCCTTGTCTGAACAGACTAACTTCAGTTACAACTCTATTTTGTTCGTTTTGTAGGATGTGTTTCTACGATTCTTTTGAACTTCAGTTTTATCTGTCTGTTGCTCCTGTGTATCATCTCTCTATCTACCTAGCCAGCTACCATCTCTCTATCCAGCTATTTCTATCTATCTCTATCTGTCCATCCACATATCCACTCACACAATTTAAACTTCCAAAAGCAAAAGTGGTAAAGACAGAACTGTTGCAAACCTTATCTAGAAGAAATCCCTCTAGACCCGAACTTTGTCCTCCTTCTAACCTCTCACTCTTCCGTAATATGGAAGAATTATCTGATATGTGATCCAGAATGTATTTCCTTTACTTTTATTGGAGTTATGCTTCTAGAATCCTTTCTCATAGTATGCTCACTCACTTCAGACAGAAAGAAAAATTGTGTTTTTCTTTTCCCTCACTGCTTTCATACCCACATATACATTCAACCTTCCTTATTAAATGCCACACCCCCATTTCTGCTTTCTTCTGGTTCTTTAATACCACTGTGTCTTGTACTTGTTGATCGCTCCTTGCATTCTGCGCAGCTGCAATTCATCTGCACAGCTATTTATGTCACCACATCACTTAAGAAACATTTCAATGCTTGTAATTCTTGCAAGAAACAATCCAAATCTTTAAATCTAGCTTCAAAGTGGAATATGGTTGAGTTCCTAGAATTATATCCCTTACTGGCCACTTACCAATGTGTTCCTTAGGAGATAGTCATAAAAGCCTTCTCTTAATTCCTCAATGTGTTACGTATTTTTAGTAACTCAAGATGTTTGTGTTTCAAGTTCCTTCTTTCTGGAATAAGCTTCACTTCTTCTATCAGTACCTATTCATCTTGAGAATATTCACAACCTTTTTTTTTTTCAGATTTCAGCTTTCTTATCAACAATGAATTCTTCCAGAATCTGTACCGATCGCTAGAATAGGTTAAATGTACATTTCACTGTTTTTTGTATTTGTATATACTATATAATGGTAGTCAGAGCACTGAGTGACTTGTTTATGGTGCTGTGCAGTATCTATTTTTCTTGTTACGTGAGCTATAAGCTCACGAGGGCAAAGCTCACCTTTTGCTCAGTGCTACCTTATATTCATCAACATGTTGAGGAGCTCAGCAAATATTTGCTGACTAAATAAGCAGCCAACAAATAAATTTAAAAATGTATATACAGATTGTTCTTTTACAAATGGTAGTATTACGAGAGTAATCATGAACATCCACAGAGTGTAAATGAAGTAAATTTTTTTTGTGACTACTGCTATATTGATATGATGGAGAAAAGTCATTGCCTTTGTTAGGATTATTGAAATCATAAAATTCAGCAAGGCCAAAATATGCCATCCCGTCACACAATAAAGTCACTCTCTGAAGGGCATTGAAGGAAATGATTGTGAATATTATATAAAGGGAAGTATTTGTATTTAGTTTAAAAAACACCTGAGATTGGAGAAAACAAAATGCAAATTAGTATCCCACATCTTATTACTTATGTTTCAAGCATTTATAACATAGGTATCATTTTCTGTTATTTTCTGTTGTCTGTACATAAAAGCAGTGATATTTATCACTGTTCTGAAAGGCAACAGTGAAAATGCCTTGTACTTTCTTAACTCACTGAGGCAGGATCTCTCAAAATAAAAAAGATTAAAACTACAACATTTGGCCATCTTCCCTCCATCATTTTACAATTTTGTCTTTCCTTGTGCTTTCCTAAATCTTCCTTTACTTAGGAACAAGTTATCTTGCTGTGACTGTTGCTACTCTTGCTACTATTACTAATAATATACATTATTGGGCAATTATTACATCCCAGCTCTTTGTACTGAAACACGACCAGGGGATTCTGTAATACTCTTATTACTTACCATTTTACTTCTAAGAGAAGGACAGCATGGGGGAGCACAGTAAAATGGATGCAGCATATGTTCTTTAGTACTATTTATAATCTTTAAACCACTACAATCATGACCACATTATCACCTGTTTTCCAGAAGCCCCAGTTCTGGAATCTGTCCTGGTGGAGTACAGTTATAGCAGTGATTGTGCTCTGAGTTGAAAGAATACTTCACTCAAGGAGAAGCACTTGATTTGAAAATTACCAGCCTTGAGTAGAAAGTACAAATCCATCTGCACAGCTGCCAGTATCCTATCTCCTTCATCTTCAGGAAAGCCACTGCACTGCTGTAAGGATTAGTCTCCCTATCTGACTACCAGACTTCTAGAAATATTCCTCTCCAAATCTGTTTGGCTCACACTTTCATCTTAAAGAGCAATTAATGAGTACTAAAGTTCTTACTGTTCAAATGTAAGAAATGTTAAGGCTTAACTCATTTGTAACACCAGTTCGTTGTGAGAGATGGGTTAAATGCCTACCGTGAGACTTATAAGTTGAGAATTGTTAATTACTCCCTCAATCTCAACATCTTTTTGTGAAATGGAAAAGCTTCTTGCTAGCGCCAAATTATTTTAGGACATAACAGGCAGGCGTACATATGATGAGAAGTGCATGCTAATTCCATGATAGAAATGATAAATTCCCTACCGTCTTCTTTCACTGCTCCAGGATTCAGTGATCAGTGACATGGTTATTGGTTTTCTTTCCATGTTTATGTGGTTTCCAAATTCATTCCCATTATAAATCCCAGGTTTCAAACTCCTTTGGCCAAGTTAAAATTTATCTTTCCAATTTTGGCATAGCTCTCTATGCTTGTCTTTTTGCATGGTTCTTACTACTTTGTTTTTGGGTTCTTATTATTTTGTTCTTACTTATAAACAGCCTTGGCTCATTAAATCATTTTTTATAATAAGCGAATGCTGAAAAATTTTATACTTGTTAAGGATGCTGAATTGCACTTTAGTTTGTGTGTAAGTATGGTCACCAGTTTTATTTTTATTTTTTTATTTTTTTATTTTAGAAACATAAAAGTACAAAAACATATTGACAAGCAGACACCAATTATCATAGAAAATAGTACAATCACAACTAATCTATAGACAAGGTGATATGGTCTCAACAGTGGTTATTGCTTTATCCATTGATATCTTCGAATTGTAGATGTATGGACCCATATACAGACATGCAAATTTAGTCAGACAGTTGATCCTCTCAACAACAGAAAAAAAAACACAAAAACCAAAAATCCAAAGACAAGAAACAAAACAGGCATACATCAACAACAGCAACAACATCAACAACAACAACAACAACAAAAAAACACCGCTTGTTGCTGCTTTACATATTGATATCTTCGAAGTGTGTGTTCAGGATAACACATACAGATATACACTATTAACCTAATATCCTGTCATCGATTATTGCTTAGCATTAAGTGATATAATACAATAGTAGAACCATGTTAGCCCTCCTGCACATGTGTATATTCATATATATTCCTATATACATACATACATTTTTGTCTTTTTCTTTTCTCCTTTCCTTCGTCCCATCTGTTCTCTGTTTTTGAACAGATTTCCTTCATGACTCTTAGTTTATATTCCCACCCTCGGGTTCTTACACCAGTGATATAATACGTTGCCTGCACATGTATCGCTGATTTATTTCACTTATGAGTA